>JAUIMM010000110.1:0-25000 GCA_031769625.1 Taudactylus pleione | reverse complement strand
TCTCCAGCAAAAATAAAAAAATATTTTCTGTGTTTGTGTGCGCTTTAGCCGCACGTATATATCAATATAACATAAATGGAGGACCAAACTTTCTCTGATAAAAATAAAATAGGGAAAGATCAAGAACCACTTCCTCCTAGTGCTGTTGCTGCTGCTGGGAGTTGTTCATCATCCCAGAGAGGAAGTAGGAACACCACTACTTTTACTAAACAATTGACCCTCCAACAGTCCCTAGCGATGAGGATGAAGTACGACAGCAGTCATCCTGAAGCAAAACGTATAACTGAGGCCTTGACTGCTATGTTGGTGTTAGACGTGCGTCCAGTATCCGCCATTAGTGCAGTGGGATTTAGACAATTGATGGAGGTAGTGTGTCCCCGGTTCCAAATCCCGTCTAGATTCCACCTGCATCCTCAAAGCAGCAGCGCCAAGCGTGCGTCTGTCTGTTAAAGGGTGGTGTAACCCTCAAAGTGCGCTCCACAAACAATAAAAAACTTCTTTTTTTTTCTTTCTGTCTTTGTGAAATGTGTGGGCTGTAGCCGCACCTGCATCCTTAAAGCAGCAGCGACAAGCGTGCGTCTGTCTGTTAAAGGGTGGTGTAACCCTCAAAGTGCTCCAAAAAATAAAAAAACTATTTTTGTTATGTGTTTGTGACTTGTGTACGATGTAGCCGCACGTGCATCAACACAGTAGCAGCGCCAAGCGTGCGCCTGTGTCATAAGTCAAGGGCTGGTTTGGACATCTGGTCCGGACTGAAGGACGTGCCAACAATTTCTGAAAAGTCTACTGTCACTGCATATGATACTGTCCTCAAAGCAGCAGCGACAAGCGTGCGTCTGTCTGATAAAGGGTGGTGTAACCCTCAAAGTGCTCCAAAAAATAAAAAACTATTTTTTTTATGTGTTTGTGACTTGTGTGCGATGTAGCCGCACGTGCATCCTTAAAGCAGCAGCGACAAGCGTGCGTCTGTCTGTTAAAGGATTACATCGGTGACAGCATCCAAGTAGGCATGTCAGACAGTCCGTACCTGTACTGGCAGGAAAAAGAAGCAATTTGGAGGTCCCTGTAGAAACTGGCTCTATTTTATCTGAGTTGCCCCCCCTCCAGTGTGTACTCCGAAAGAGTGTTTAGTGCAGCCGGGAACCTTGTCAGCGAAAGGCGTAGGAGGTTGCTTCCACAAAATGTGGAGAAGATGATGTTCATAAAATGAATTATCAACTCTTCCAGGGAGACCAGCCTCCAGAACGTACAGAGGGACCTGTGGTTGTGGATTCCAGCAGGGACGAATTAATGCTCTGTGAGGATGAGGATGTACACAACACTGAAGAGGGTGAGGAATCGGTGGATGAGGAGGATGAGGACGACATCTTGCCTCCGTAGAGCCAGTTTGTGCAGGGACAGATTAATTGCCAGCTTGTTTTGTGGGGGCCCAAACGAACCAATAATTTCAGCCACAGTTGTGTGGCAGACCCTGGCGCTGAAATGATTGGTTTGTTAAAGTGTGCATGTCCTGTTTATACAACATAAGGGTGGGTGGGAGGGCCCAAGGACAATTCCATCTTGCACCTCTTTTTTTTCTTTGCATTATGTACAGTTTGGGGCCTAGTTTTTCAAACTGCCATCCTGTCTGCCACTGCAGTATCACGCCTAGATGGGTCACGTGTTTGTGCCGCCCACTCGTGTCGCTTAGCATAGTCATCCAGCTACCTCGGTGCAACCTTTTGGACATAAAAACACTATTGTGAGGTGTTCAGAATAGACTGGAAATGAGTGGTAATTAAGGTTATTGAGGTTAATAATAGCATAGGAGCAGAAAAACCTACAAATTCTGTGATTTTAGCTGTTTTTATGCTTTTTTTCAAAAAAATACAGATCCAAAGCACAAAACCCAGAACCCAAAACACGGAAGGGTGGTTTTGGCAAAACCAATCCAGATCCAAAACACGAAGAAAGATCCAGATCCAAAACCAAAACACAAAACACGAAAAGTGGCCGGTGCACACCCCTAATATTTATATATATATATATATTAGGGGTGTGCACCGGCCACTTTTCATGTTTTGTGTTTTGGATCTGGATCTTTCTTCGTGTTTTGGATCTGGATTGGTTTTGCCAAAACCACCCTTCCATGTTTTGGGTTCTGGGTTTTTGTGTTTTGGATCTGTATTTTTTTGAAGAAAAGCATAAAAACAGCTAAAATCACAGAATTTGTGGGTTTATCTGCTCCTATGCTATTATTAACCTCAATAACCTTAATTTCCATTCATTTCCAGTCTATTCTGAACACCTCACACCTCACAATAGTGTTTTTATGTCCAAAAGGTTGCACCGAGGTAGCTGGATGACTATGCTAAGCGACACGAGTGGGCAGCACAAACACGTGGCCCATCTAGGAGTGACACTGCAGTGGCAGACAGGATGGCAGTTTGGGGGTTACACCACCCATTAACAGACTTATGGGACACAGGCGCACGCTTGGCGCTGCTCCTTTGTTGATGCACGTACAGCTACAGTGCACACAATTCACAAAGACAGAAAAAAAAGAAGAATTTTTTTGTTGTTTGTGGAGCGCACTTTGAGGGTTACACCACCCTTTAACAAACAGACGCACGCTTGACGCTGCTGCTTTGAGGATGCAGGTGCGGCTACAGCCCACACAATTCACAAAGACAGAAAAAAAAAGAAGAATTTTTTTATTGTTTGTGGAGCGCACTTTGAAGTTTACACCACCCTTTAACAGACAGACGCACGCTTGTCGCTGCTGCTTTGAGGATGTAGGTGGAATCTAGACGGGATTTGGAACCGGGGACACGCTACCTCCATCAGTTGTCTAAATCCCACTGCACTAATGGCGGATACCGGACCCATGTCTAACACCAACATAGCAGTCAAGGCCTCAGTTATACGTTTTGCTTCAGGGTGACTGCTGTCGTACTTCATCCTCCTCGCTAAGGACTGTTGGAGGGTCAATTGTTTAGTAAAAGTAGTGGTGTTCCTACTTCCTCTCTGGGATGATGAACAACTCCCAGCAGCAGCAACAGCACTTGGAGGAAGTGGTTCTTGATCTTTCCCTATTTTATTTTTATCGGAGAAAGTTTGGTCCTCCATTTATGTTATATTGATATATACGTGCGGCTAAGGCGCACACAAACACAGAAAATAATTTTTTATTTTTATTGGAGACTAGTGCACTTTGTGGGTTACACCACCCTTTAAGAAATGAGCCAGCCGGCCCTTTACTTATGGGACACAGGCGCACGCTTGGCGCTGCTCCTTTGTTGATGCACGTGCAGCCACAGTGCACACAATTCACAAACACAGAAAATATTTTTTTATTTTGTTTGGAGTGTACTTTGGGGGTTACAGCACCCTTTAACAGACAAGCCAGCTGGCCCTTTACTTATGGGACACAGGCACAAGCTTGGCGCTGCTCCTTTGTTGATGCACGTGCAGCCACAGTGCACACAATTCACAAACACAGAAAATATTTTTTTATTTTGTTTGGAGTGTACTTTGGGGGTTACAGCACCCTTAACGGACAAGCCAGCTGGCCTTTTACTTATGGGACACAGGAGCACGCTTGGCGCTGCTCCTTTGGTGATGCACGTGCAGCCACAGTGCACACAATTCACAAACACAGAAAATATTTTTTTATTTTGTTTAGAGTGTACTTTGGGGATTACAGCACCCTTTAACGGACAAGGCAGCCGGCCTTTTACTTATGGGACACAGGCGCACGCTTGGCGCTGCTCTATTGTTGATGCACGTGCAGCCACAGTGCACACAATTCACAAACACAGAAAATATTTTTTTATTTTGTTTGTAGTGTACTTTGGGGGTTACAGCACCCTTTTACGGACAAGCCAGCTTGCCCTTTACTTATGGGACACAGGTGCACGCTTGGCGCTGCTCCTTTGTTGATGCACGTGCAGCCACAGTGCACACAATTCACAAACACAGAAAATATTTTTTTATTTTGTTTGGAGTGTACTTTGGGGGTTACAGCACCCTTTAATGGACAAGCCAGCTGGCCTTTTACTTATGGGACACAGGCGCACGCTTGGCGCTGCTCCTTTGTTGATGGCCGTGCAGCTACAGTGCACACAATTCACAAACACAGAAGAAAATATTTTTTTATTTTGTTTGGAGTGTACTTTGGGGGTTACAGCACCCTTTAACGGACAAGCCAGCCGGCCCTTTACTTATGGGACACAGGCGCACGCTTGGCGCTGCTACTTTGTTGATGCACGTGCAGCCACAGTGCACACAATTCATAAACACAGAAAAAATATTAATTTTTTTTGCACTTGGGGGGAGCACCCCTGATGGACAGAGCACCCCCTGGACAACACTACAGCACCCCTTTAGGACTGGGACACTGCACAGGACTTTGGAGTGGACACAGCCCCTATGGACAACTGACTGCACAACACAGTCCAGCCAGCCCCTATGGACTTTGGAGGAGTGGACACAGCCCCTATGGACAACAGCAGCACAGCACAGCACAGCACAACACTACACTGCACAACACTACACTACACAGCCCAGCCAGCCCTAACTCCCATCTCCCTCTTCACTGTCCACAGCCAAGTGAGAAAATGGCGCCGACGCGGGTACCTTATATAGGATCCAACACCCGCGAGACCCGGAAGGCGGGATGATGATGTTTTGCCTCGATTTCAGATCCGAGTCAGGCGGGAAAAGTCGAGCCTGACTCGGATCGGCCTCTGCTCAGGGGGGCTCGGGGGGGTTCGGATTTCAGAAATCCGAACCCGCTCACCCCTAATATCTATCTATCTATCTATCTATCTATCTATATCTCATATCTATCTATCTTATATCTATCTAACTATCTATCTATCTACCTATCTATCTATCTATATCTCATGTCTATCTATCTATCTATGTATCTATCTATCTATATCTCATATCTATCTATCTTCTATCTATCTATATCTCTTATCTATCTATCTTATATCTATCTATCAATCTCATATTTATCTATATCTGTCTATCTCTTCTATCTATCTGTCTATCTATCTATCTATCTATCTATCTCATATTTATCTATCTCTATATCTATCTATCTCTTGTATCTATCTATCTATGTATCTATCTAACTAACTAACTCATATCTATCTATATATCTATATATCTGTCTATCTATCAATCTACCTATCTATATATCTGTCTATCTATCAATCTATATATCATATATATCTATCTATCTATCTATATCTCATATCTATCTCATATCTATCTATCTTCTATCTATCTATCTATCTATCTCATATTTATCTATATCTATCTATCTCTTCTATCTATCTATATCTAACTATCTATCTGTCTGTATATATATCAATCTATCTATCTATATCTCATATCTATCTATCTATCTATCTAGCTATATCTCATATCTATCTATCTATCTATCTATCTATCTATCTATATCTCCTATCTATCTATCTATCTATCTATCTCATATTTATCTATATCTGTCTATCTCTTCTATCTATCTATCTATCTATATCTCATATCTATCTATCTTCTATCTATCTATCTATCTATCTATCTATCTATCTATCTATCTATATCTCATATCTATCTATCTTCTATCTATCTATCTATCTATATCTCATATCTATCTATCTATCTATCTATCGATCTATCTATCTCATATTTATCTATATCTGTCTATCTCTTCTATCTATCTATCTATCTATCTATCTCATATTTATCTATCTCTATATCTATCTATCTCTTGTATCTATCTATCTATCTATCTATCTATCTAACTATCTCATACCTATCTATATATCTATATATCTGTCTATCTATCAATCTACCTATCTATATATCTATCTATCAATCTATATATCATATCTATCTATCTATCTATCTATCTATCTATATCTCATATCTATCTATCTACCTATCTATATCCCATATCTATCTATCTATCTGTCTATCTGTCTGTCTGTCTGTCTCTCTCTCTCTCTCTCTCTCTCTATATATATATATATGGAACAGAAGGTGCGGCACTCACGGACCAATATTGAAGTATACAGAGGTGATACAGGCAGAATGACGTTTCAGTTTTTTATAACTGTCTTCAGAAAATTCAAAATGTACAAAGAACACGTACCTTAAATATCCCATCACCAATCACCAGGTGGACAATTGGCGGCGTTTCTACAGCGTGGTCATCGTCACCCCTCCTGCTGTATCCGTCCGCGGAAGATGACATCACGACGATCGACGCACACCACGTGACTCCCCCAACAAGCGTTACTAAGCAACCATGTAACAAATAGCCAAATTTCAATAATCAAAGGCATATTACGATATACACATACCGTAGCATAATCATATAGTGATAAAAATAGCACATTTATGTTTGACCATGTGTTTTACCAACAAATCACAGGCTGCGCCATGGGGTCCTCAGTGGCTGTGGCGTATGCCAATTGTTATATGTTTAAAGTGGAGGAGGAGTTGTTCTTTAAGAATAAGGTCATTAGTGACGATATTGTATTCTACACGCGCTTCATTGATGCCCTCCTGATCTTCTGGAGAGGTACTGAAGATAAGTTTGTCCAATTGATTGAGATTCATAATGCCACCTCTAGTCCTGTGAAACTTACATACAAAATGAGCCAGGACTGTATCGACTTCCTGGATATCAGATTAATCAGGGAAGATAATAAACTTATTACAACATTATTCTCTAAACCCACGGACCGTAATACATTGTTACAATTTCAAAGCTGCCATCCCTATAAATTGAAAGCAGGTCTTCCGTATTCCCAAATGCTTCGAGTTTTTAGAATTAACAGTGATAAAGTGAGATCCTCCCAGCAGTTGGATGATATAATATTAAAATTTGCCCAGAGAGGTTATAATAAACATCAATTGTTAAAAACTAAGGATAAGGTCCTGGCATTGAATAGGGATCAACTATTATGTACTAAAGTTGATACTGGTATAAAGAAAAGAATCCCATGGGTAACTCGCTACAATGTACATTCACCAATGATCAATAGTACATCAAAAAAACTGTGGCCTATAGTGGCAACAGACCCAGATATTGGTTTGGGCGATGTGAACCTTATGCCCTGCTACTCTAGGGGTAAAAACCTTAAAGATTTATTGGTGAAAACTAACTATAGTTCTAAAGATACATCCGGCCCTCTGCACTTCCTGGCTACGAAACAACATGGATGCTTTAGATGCTCATGTGTCACTTGCAAGTTCCTTATCCCGGGTAGTACATTTTACCATCCACAGACGGGTAAGAAGTTTGCAATACAACATCATCTTACATACAATAGCATGTTGTGATATATCAAATAATTTGCCCCTGCGGTCTCTCTTATATAGGGAAAAACGCAGCGCAAATTTAAGGAAAGAATGGCTGGACACCGTTCTGCGATTAAGGCAGCAATTACTAATGGAACAAGTGATCAGCCTGTAGCGAGACACTTCCAGGAGCTTAACCATACTTTAATATCACTAAAATATCGGATGATCGACCATATCCCACCTCTAATACGAGGAGGTGATCGTGGTAGACTATTATTAAGGAGAGAAGCAGAGTGGATTTTGAGGCTAGATGTTCTACATCCAAAGGGTCTAAATGACAGTATCTCTTTTGTTGGTTTCTCCCTAAATCTCGGTGCTTTGTTGTTAGTATATTGGTATCAGGTATCGTCATGGATCAGCTTAAAGTTTTCTTTGGCTGTATTACTGAAGGTATGGTACCATAGATTGAACTAGTATTAATTTAATCTACTTAATTGGTTACTTTGGGTACTCCATTTTGTTTGGAGGGGCAGTATATTTATATAGGGTTCTTATGTTGTGCAGTAGCGCAAGGTGAAAATACTCTATCTTGTTATCATACAAATGCATAGCGCTATGTTACTAATGATTACTGACTGGTTATGACGAGACCCTTATGTAAACTTTGTACTTACCAGCTTCGGTTCCATCTAAGTTAGCAGTACTAAATTAGTAGTGTTATTTTTAGATGTGCTATTTTTATCACTATATGATTATGCTACGTTATGTGTATATCGTAATATGCCTTTGATTATTGACATTTGGCTATTTGTTACATGGTTGCTTAGTAACGCTTGTTGGGGGAGTCACGTGGTGTGCGTCGATCGTGGTGATGTCATCTTCCGCGGCCGGATACAGCGGGAGGGATGACGATGACCATGCTGTAGAAACGCTGCTAATTGTCCACCTGGTGATTGGTGATGGGATATTTAAGGTACGTGTTCTTTGTATGTTTTGTATTTTCTGAAGACCGTTATAAAAAACTGAAACATCATTCTGCCTGTATCATTTCTGTATACTTCAATATTGGTCCGTGAGTGCTGCACCTTCTGTTCCATATCTCCTTTTGTTGTGGGGGCACCCGGCAAAGTGATTTATTTGTGCTGAGTGCCGGTCCTGTGCTGTTCTATATATATATATATATAAACAGCTATAGATAAGGGGTCCCTTGATGCTGGGCTGCAGGCTTAAGTGCTTTGATCAAATCATGACAAAATCCCCTTGTTTTATTTGCTGCACACACATAAATTTGCAGTATATTATTGTTAGCGCCGATAGCAAAAGTTTTTCTGTTTTGTATACATATATGGCATTAATATTGCCATGCTGCTGGTACCATGTATGATATGGGGTAAAACCGAGCGCGAGCATATTTCTTTTCAGTTTTGTTTCAAAATTTTGCCTTGTGCTATCATGGCCGCTTTCAATTAAGGCTATAAAAGGCCTAGTTGGGTGTGGCTAACAGCCAGCCCTGTATAGATGTGTCCCTCTGTATCTAGGAGGTGAGTACATTTAACTGCAATGTAATGATGTGCTAGGCATATATGCTAGTGTTAGGGACCTGCAGAAAAATGGGGTCCCTTGATGCTGGGCTGTAGGCTTAAGTGCTTTGATCAAATCATGACAAAATCCCCTTGTTTTATTTGCTGCACACACATAAATTTGCAGTATATTATTGTTAGCGCCGATAGCAAAAGTTTTTCTGTTTTGTATACATATATGGCATTAATATTGCCATGCTGCTGGTACCATGTATGATATGGGTAAAACCGAGCGCGGGCATATTTCTTTTCTGTTTTGTTTCAAAATTTTGCCTTGTGCTATCATGGCAGCTTTCAATTAAGGCTATAAAAGGCCTAGTTGGGTGTGGCTAACAGCCAGCCCTGTATAGATGTGTCCCTCTGTATCTAGGAGGTGAGTACATTTAACTGCAATGTAATGATGTGCTAGGCATACATGCTAGTGTTAGGGACCTGCAGAAAAATGGGGTCCCTTGATGCTGGGCTGCAGGCTTAAGTGCTTTGATCAAATCATGACAAAATCCCCTTGTTTTATTTGCTGCACACACATAAATTTTCAGTATATTATTGTTAGCGCCGATAGCAAAAGTTTCTCTGATATATATATATATATATATATATCTATATTCTATCTATCTATCTATCTATCTATCTATCTATCTATCTATCTATCTATATATATATATATATATCTGTCTATCTATCAATCTATATATCATATCATATCTATCTATCTATCTATCTCTCATATCAATCTATCTATCTCTCATATCTATCTATCTATCTCATATTTATCTATATCTATCTCTCATCTATCTATCTATCTATCTATCTATCTATCTATCTAGCTATCTCATATTTATCTATCTATCTTCTATCCATCTATCTATAGCTCATATCTATCTATCTTCTATCTATCTATCTGTCTATCTATCAATCTAGCTATCCATCTATCTATCTATAGCTCATATCTATCTATCTTCTATCTATCTATCTGTCTATCTATCTATCTATCTATCTATCTATCTATCTATCTATCTATAGCTCATATCTATCTTCTATCTATCTATCTATCTATCTATCTATATATCTGTCTATCTATATATCTGTCTATCAATCAATCTATCTATCTATATCTCATATCTATCTATCTATCTCATATCTATCTATCTATCTATCTATCTAGCTATCTCATATTTATCTATCTATCTTCTATCTATCTATCTATCTATCTATCTCATATTTATCTATCTCTATATCTATCTATCTCTTGTATCTTTCTATCTATCTATCTAACTATCTATCTCATATCTATCTATATATCTATATATCTGTCTATCTATCAATCTACCTATCTATATATCTGTCTATCTATCAATCTATATCTCATATCTATATATCTTATATCTATCTATCTATCTCATAATTATCTATCTCTATATCTATCTATCTCTTGTATCTATCTAACTATCTATCTCATATCTATCTATATATCTATATATCTGTCTATCTATCAATCTATCTATCTATATATCTGTCTATCTATCAATCTATATATCATATCTATCTATCTATATCTCATATCTATCTATCTTATATCTATCTATCTATCTATCTAATATTTATCTATCTATATATTTATCTATCTATCTGTCATATCTATATATTAATCTATCTATCCCATAACTATCTATCTGTCTATCTCATATCTGTCTACATATATATTTATCATATATCTATCTATCTATATATACTGTGTGTATATATATATATATATATATATATATATATATATATGTATATATCATATCTATCTATCTATCTATATATCATATCTATCTATATCTCATATCTGTCTATCTTATATCTATCTATCTATCTATCTATCTATCTATCTATCTATCTATCACACTACCGTAGAAAAGTTTGGGGTCACTTAGAAATGTCGTTATTTTTGTAAGAAAAGCACTTTTTTTTTTCAATGAAAATAACATTAAATTAATCAGAAATACACTCTATACATTGTTAATGTGGTAAATGACTATACTAGCTGCACATGTCTGTTTTTTAAAGGAATATCTACATAGGTGTATAGAGGCCCATTTCCAGCAACCATCACTCCAGTGTTCTAATAGTACATTGTGTTTGCTAAGCACGTTAGAAGATTAATGGATGATTAGAAAACCCTTGAAAACCCTTGTGCAATTGTGTTAGCACAACTGAAAATGGGTTTGCTCGTTAGAGAAGCTATAAAACTGACTTCCTTTGAGCTAGTTGAGTATCTGGAGCATCACATTTGTGGGTTCGATTATACTCTCCAAATGGCCAGAAAAAGAGAACTTTCATGTGAAACTTGACAGTCTATTCTTGTTCTTAGAAATGAAGGCTATTCCATTCGAGAAATTGCCAAGAAACTGAACATTTCCTACAACGGTGTGTACTACTCCCTTCAGAGAACAGCACAAACAGGCTCTAACCAGAGTAGAAAGAGAAGTGGGAGGCCCCTTTACACAACTGTGCAATAAGACAAGTACATTAGAGTCTCTAGTTTGAAAAATTGATGCCTCACAAGTTCTCAACTGGCAGCTTCATTAAATGGTACCCACAAAATGCCAGTGTCAATGTCTACAGTGAAGAGGCGACTACGGGATGCTGGCCATATCTGAGACTGGCCAATAAAAGGAAAAGATTAATATAGGTAAAAAACACAGACATTGGACAGAGGAAGATTGGAAATAAGTGTTATGGACAGACAAATTGAAGTTTGTGGTGTTTGGATCACACATAAGAACATTTGTGAGATGCAAAACAAGTGAAAATATGCTGGAAGAGTGCCTGACGCCATCTGTCAAGCATGGTGGAGGTAATGTGATGGTCTGGGGCTGCTTTGGTGCTGGTAAAGTGGGAGATTTGTACAAGGTAAAAGGGATTTTGAATAAGGAAGGCTATCACTCCATTTTGCAATGCCATACCCTGTGGACAGCGCTTGATTGGAGCTAATTTCCTCCTCCAACAGGACAATGACCCAAAGTACACCTCCAAATTAGGCAAGAACTATTTAGGGAAGAAGCAGGCAGCTGGTATTCTGTCTGTAATGGAGTGACCAGCGCAGTCACCAGATTTCAACCCCATTGAAATGTTGTGGGAGCAGCTTGACCGTATGGTATGCAAGAAGTGCCCATCAAGCCAATCCAACTTGTGGAAGGTGCCTCAGGAAGCGTGGGGTGAAATTTCTTCAGATTACCTCAACAAATTAACAGCTAGAATGCCAAAAGTCTGCAATGCTGTAATTGCTGCAAAAGGAGCATTCTTTGACAAAAGCAAAGCTTGAAGGACAAAATTATTATTTCAAATAAAAATCATTATTTCTAACCTTGCCAATGTCTTGACTATATTTCTATTCATTTTGCAACTCAATTGATAAATAAAAGTCAGTTTTCATGTAAAACACGAAATTGTCTGGGTGACCCAAACTTTTGAACGGTAGTGTATGTATATCATTATCTATCTATCTATCTATCTATCTATCTATCTATCTATCTATCAATCTCATAACTATCTATCTATCTATCTATCTATCTATCTATCTATCTATATATATATAATATATATATATATATATATATATATATATATATGTATATCATTATCTATCTATCTATCTATCTATCTATCTATCTATCTATCTATCTATCTATCTATCTATCTATCAATCTCATAACTATCTATCTATCTATATATAATATATATATATATGTATATCATTATCTATCTATATCATATCTATCTATCATATCTTGCATACAAATTTAATGTGTCAGTGTGGCATAAACTTTGCAAGGGGGGTGCTGTTTTGTTCTGTTTAATGTCCATGTGTGTGGACTTAGGACCTGATTCAGACCCGCTCACTAGATGCGATTGCTCACATCCAGCGTATGCAAATATGACAAAGTGACGGCATGGGAAGTGATCGCTCGCCAAGGCATAAGCACGCCCACTTTGGCTGTGCGAGCGATCGCTCTGTGTATGCAGACACCCATTAGCGTATGTAGAGACTCCCACTAGCACACGTCATCTCCAGGAAGTGTATTAAAACACTGGTACATCGAGCACCATAAGAAGCTAACGCAGCGCTTGTGATTGCCTTACCCTACCACAAGCACTGTGAGGACTTAAGTGTAGAAAAAAGGCTGGTGACGTGTACTATGACAATGCCTGTTAATTATGCACACCTTTGAAATGGCGTTAAAACACTCAGGCACGCCTGCATTCGCACCTCCACTCCCCCGTTTTTACTGCACTGCCCCTGTTACCACCCACAAATGGCCTCTCCTGTCACTCATTACACTGGGCTGTCTTTACTGGGCGAGCGAGCGGTTTGCGATCGCACAGAGTAGTTCACGCACGTGCAGAACGAAGCGTGTGCATGCGCATTCGCATACCATTGGGCCGCTTGCGAGCAACTCTGAATCAGGTCCTTAATGTGTCTGTATGTATGTACATATTAGTGTTCCCACTATGTACTTTTAGCAGGGCACTACGCTCTGCCCATTTTGTTAACTGTGAAATGCACCCTTCCCGTTTTGTGATTGATGAATTGCGCCCCGCCTTCTCCAGGTCAGACACACACACTGTGGGACGGAGCAAAAGGAGAAGGCGGAGCAAAGGGCCGGGCGCAGCTGCTCAACCCAGTCCCCAGGAGACGCAAACAATAGATGGTATTTATTTATAGCTCTTTGTCATAACAATTTTACCCTCATATACTTAATTTGCTATTTAAACCACACGCACCTTACGGAAACCATGCCGCCAGCATTGTTGTCACGCCCATTTTTACATTGCATTCGCTAGTAGAAAAACTGGGCCACTTGCTTGTGTCTGCCCCCCAGGCTGAAAGTTGCCAGCCAGCCCCTGGTGTCCTCCCTCATTGTTGCTAAGGTCGCGTCATACAGGCGTCTTAGTCTATACATAGAAGAGCGCATTGAGATGCAACTGAATCCACGGCATGCAGTACACAGCTTACCCACTGGGTGGACAATGCTCCACTGATGAAAACTACGGAACTGAATACAATAGCAGTGGATGGAGATGGCTCTATAGCATAGTAAGCCCTGACAGCAGCACTGCTTGTGTATGCAGGTGCTATAAAGCCACAGATGTAGAGTATGGCAAACCACCAAAGCAGATGTGCATAGGGTTTTTTTTTTTGCATAAAAGTCACAAAAGTGCCTGCTAATATGACGCATGGGCAGTCTTTAATACATTTAGATATTTTCATGATAAGACTCTAAACGCTAGTTAAATGCTGACATATCCCCTAACAGCTTACATTACAGTATCGTATTGCTTTCAATAATGTTAATGTTGCAGACAGCAGCCTTATTCAAAGCCTGAGCTTCTCACACTGCACAAGCCCCTGTGCAGTAACAGTGAGAATAATCAGGGCCTTCAGAAAGGGATGTGTGCAGCACCTGATTACTTGGTTTCTGTGGCTAAGTTGTATGTTAAATGCTTAGCATGGCCTTAACCAGGGGTCCAATTTCCTTTGAGGACATGGGTATTGAAGAATAATTTTGAATTTGATTTTATTATTAATATATTACATACAGTATATTTTTCAAAATGTTAATATTATATTGCTTTGAATTAGGGGTGTGCACCGGCCACTTTTTGTGTTTTGGTTTTGGATCTGGATCTTTCTTCGTGTTTTGGATCTGGATTGGTTTTGCCAAAACCACCCTTCCGTGTTTTGGGTTCTGGGTTTTGTGTTTTGGATCTGTATTTTTTTGAAAAAAAGCATAAAAACAGCTAAAATCACAGAATTTGTAGGTTTTTCTGCCCCTATGCTATTATTAACCTCAATAACTTTAATTTCCACTCATTTCCAGTCTATTCTGAACACCTCACACCTCACAATAGTGTTTTTATGTCCAAAAGGTTGCACTGAGGTAGCTGGATGACTATGCTAAGCGACACGAGTGGGCGGCACAAACACGTGACCCATCTAGGCGTGATACTGCAGTGGCAGACAGGATGGCAGTTTGAAAAACTAGGCCCCAAACTGTACATAATGCAAAGAAAAAAAAGAGGTGCAAGATGGAATTGTCCTTGGGCCCTCCCACCCACCCTTATGTTGTATAAACAGGACATGCACACTTTAACAAAGCAATCATTTCAGCGCCAGGGTCTGCCACACAACTGTGGCTGAAATGATTGGTTTGTTTGGGCCCCCACAAAACAAGCTGGCAATTAATCTGTCCCTGCACAAACTGGCTCTACGGAGGCAAGATGTCATCCTCATCCACCGATTCTTCACCCTCTTCAGTGTTGTGTACATCCTCATCCTCACAGAGTATTAACTTGTCCCCACTGGAATCCACCACCACAGGTCCCTCTGTACGTTCTGGAGGCTGGTCTCCCTGGAAGAGCTGATAATTCATTTTGATGAACATCATCTTCTCCACATTCTGTGGAAGCAACCTCCTACGCCTTTCGCTGACAAGGTTCCCGGCTGCACTAAACACTCTTTCGGAGTACACACTGGAGGGGGGGCAACTCAGGTAAAATAGAGCCAGTTTGTACAGGGATGTCCAAATTGCCTCTTTTTCCTGCCAGTACAGGTACGGACTGTCTGACATGCCTACTTGGATGCTGTCACCGCTGTAATCCTCCACCATTCTGTCAATGGTGACAGTATCATATGCAGTGACAGTAGACATGTCAGAAATTGTTGCCAGGTCCTTCAGTCCGGACCAGATGTCCAAACTTGGTCCTGCCTGCCCTGCATTACCGCCAGCAGGTTGCTTAGGATACCTAAGTTTTTTCCTGGCAGCCCCAGTTGCGGGAGAAAATGAAGAAGGAGCTGTTGACGTGTCACGTTCTGCTTCAGCTGACAGTGTTTTCACCAGCAGGTCTTTGCACCTCTGCAGGCTTGTGTCAGCCGGAAAGAGAGACACCACATAGGCTTTAAACCTAGGATCGAGCACGGTGGCCAAAATGTAGTGGTCTGATTTCAACAGATTGACCACCCTGGAATCCTGGCAAAGCGAATGAAGGGCTTCATCCACAAGTCCAACATGCCGAGCGGAATCGCTTTGTCTTAGCTCCTCCTTCACTTTCTCCAGCTGCTTCTGCAAAAGTCTGATGAGGGGAATTACCTGACTCAAGCTGGCAGTGTCTGAACTGACTTCACGTGTGGCAAGTTCGAAGGGCTGGAGAACCTTGCACAACACGGAAATCATTCTCCACTGCACTTGAGTCAGGTGCATATCCCCTCCTTTGCCTATGTCATAGGTGGATGTATAGGCTTGTATGGCCTTTTGCTGCTCCTCCATCCTCTGAAGCATATAGAGGGTTGAGTTCCACCGCGTCACAACCTCTTGCTTCAGGTGATGGCGGGGCAGGTTCAAGAGTGTTTGCTGGTGCTCCAGTCTTCGGCACGCAGTCGCTGAATGGCGAAAGTGGCCAGAAATTTTTCGGGCCACCCAAAGCGTCTCCTGCACGCCCCTGTCGCTTTTCAGAAAATTCTGCACCACCAAGTTTATTGTGTGAGCAAAACATGGGACGTGCTGGAATTTGCCCAGATGTAATGCCCGCACAATATTGGTGGCGTTGTCAGATATCACAAATCCCCAGGAGAGTCTAAGTGGGGTAAGCCACTGGGCGATGATTTCCCTCAGTTTCTCTAAGAGGTTGTCGGCGGTGTGCCTCTTACTGAAACCGGTGATACACAGCGTAGCCTGCCTTGGAACGAGCTGGCGTTTCTGAGATGCTGCTACTGGTGACGCTGCTGCTGTTGCTGCGTAAGGTGATACATCTACCCAGTGGGCTGTCACAGTCATATAGTCCTTAGTCTGCCCTGTTCCACTTGTCCACATGTCCGTGGCTAAGTGGACATTGGGTAAAATGGCATTTTTCAGGACACTGAGGACACTTTTTCTGACGTTTCTGTACAGTCTCAGTATGGCCTGCCTAGTGAAGTGGAATCTAGACGGGATTTGGAACCGGGGACACACTACCTCCATCAATTGTCTAAATCCCACTGCACTAATGGCAGATACCGGATGCACGTCTAACACCAACATAGCAGTCAAGGCCTCAGTTATACGTTTTGCTTCAGGATGACTGCTGTCGTACTTCATCCTCCTCGCTAAGGACTGTTGGAGGGTCAATTGTTTAGTAAAAGTAATGGTGTTCCTACTTCCTCTCTGGGATGATGAATGACTCCCAGCAGCAGCAACAGCAGCAGCGGCAGCAGGAAGCGTAGCAATGCAGGATCCTCCAGAGGAATCCCGGATAGGAGAGTCAGTCATGCCAGTGACATGGCCTGCAGGACTACTTCCGATCCTGACTAAGGAGGAAATTGACGAGGAGGGAGTTGACGGTGTGGTTTGCAGGCGCTTGGATACAACAGGACAACGGGATTTAGGTGTCCCTGGACTGCTTATGGTCTTAGCCAGTCTATTCTGAACACCTCACACCTCACAATATTGTTTTTATGGCCAAAAGGTTGCACCGAGGTAGCTGGATGACTATGCTAAGCGACACGAGTGTGCGGCACAAACACGTGGCACATCTAGGAGTGACACTGCAGTGGCAGACAGGATGGCAGTTTGAAAAACTAGGCCCCAAACAGTACATACAGCAAAGAAAAAAAAAGAGGTGCAAGATGGAATTGTCCTTGGGCCCTCCCACCCACCCTTATGTTGTATAAATAGAACATGCACACTTTAACAAACCAATCATTTCAGCGCCAGGGTCTGCCACATGACTGTGGCTGAAATGATTGGTTTGTTTGGGCCCCCACAAAACAAGCTGGCAATTAATGTGTCCCTGCACAAACTGGCTCTACGGAGGCAAGATGTTGTCCTCATCCTCCTCATCCACCGATTCCTTGGATAAAACAGGAAAAAGGGATTTAGGTGTCCCTGGACTGCTTACGGTCTTAGCCAAAGTTTCTGATCTTGACAGTAACTTTTTATGAACGCGCTGCAGGTGCCGTATAAGGGAGGATGTTCCTAGGTGGTTAATGTCCCTACCCCTACTTATTTCACCTTTACATATGGTACATATGGCAAGACAGTTGTTGTCCGGATTTGGATAGAAATATTGCCAGACCAAAGAGGTGGAATGTTTGGTCTTCTGCCCAGGCATGACCGTGATGGGCTTTTTCATCCCACGGACAACAACTGTCTCCCCCGGAGCCTGATTTAAACAAACCACATCACCATCAGAATCCTCCTCGCCAACTTCCTCCTCAGTGCCAGCTACACTAGTATCCTCATCCTGTTGTACTTCAACAGTGACATCTTCAATTTGCATATCAGCAAGTGGACTGTGGGTGCTCCTTTCAGCACTTGCAGGGGGCGTGCAAATGGTGGAAAGAGCCACCTCTTCCCGTCCAGTGCTGGGAAGGTCAGGCATCGCAACCACCACCACACTTGGACTCTCCTTGGGGATTTGTGATATCTTCTTAGAAAGCACAGTTCTTCGCTGTGCTTTTGCCAGCTTAACTCTTTTGATTTTTTTAGTGGGAGGAGGGCTTCCATCGTCATGTGAAGCTGAACCACTAGTCATGAACATACTAGGGATCGACCTTAGCCGTTCCTTGCCACTCCGTGTCGTAAATGGCATATTGGCAAGTTTACGTTTCTCTTCAGATGATTTAAATGTTTTTTTCAAGATCATTTTCCTGAACTTTGTCATTTGGGATTGTATGTGCCCTCTACTATGAAATTGGGCATCGACCTTGGCAGACGACGTTGATGGCATGTTATCATCTATGTCATGACTAGTGGCAGCAGCTTCAGCACTAGGAGGAAGTGGTTCTTGATCTTTCTCTATTTTATTTTTATCGGAGAAAGTTTGGTCCTCCATTTATGTTATATCGATTTGATATATACGTGCGGCTAAACACAGAAAATATTTTTTTATTTTTGCTGGAGAGTAGTGCACTTTGTGGGTTACACCACCCTTTAAGAAATGAGCCAGCCGTCTCTTTACTTATGGGACACAGGCGTACGCTTGGCGCTGCTCCTTTGTTGATGCACGTGCGGCTACTGCGCACACAATTCACAAACACAGAAAATATATATTTTTTTGGTTTGGAGTGTACTTTGGGGGTTACAGCACCCTTTAACGGTCAAGCCAGCCGGCCCTTTACTTATGACACAGGCGCACGCTTGGCACTACTTTGTTGATGCACGTGCGGCTACTGCGCAAACAATTCACAAACACAGAAAATATTTTGTTATTTGGTTTAGAGTGTACTTTGGGGGTTACAGCACCCTTTAACGGTCAAGCCAGCCGGCCCTTTACTTATGACACAGGCGCACGCTTGGCACTACTTTGTTGATGCACGTGCGGCTACTGCGCAAACAATTCACAAACACAGAAAATATTTTGTTATTTTGGTTTAGAGTGTACTTTGGGGGTTACAGCACCCTTTAATGGTCAAGCCAGCTGGCCCTTTACTTATGACACAGGCGCACGCTTGGCACTACTTTGTTGATGCACGTGCGGCTACTGCGCACACAATTCACAAACACAGAAAATATATTATTTTTTTAGCACTTGGGGGGAGCACCCCTGA
This sequence comes from Taudactylus pleione, assembly GCA_031769625.1. Classification (NCBI taxonomy): domain Eukaryota; kingdom Metazoa; phylum Chordata; class Amphibia; order Anura; family Myobatrachidae; genus Taudactylus; species Taudactylus pleione. The sequence goes on along the minus strand of JAUIMM010000110.1, from coordinate 5,548 downwards.
TGGACAGAGCACCCCCTGGACAACACTACAGCACCCCTTTAGGACTGGGACACTGCACAGGACTTTGGAGTGGACACAGCCCCTATGGAGAACTGACTGCACAACACAGTCCAGCCAGCCCCTATGGACTTTGAAGTAGTGGACACAGCTCCTATTAACAACAGCAGCACAGCACAACACAGCCAGCCCCTATGGACTTTGAAGTAGTGGACAACAGCAGCACAGCGCAGCACAGCACAGCACAACACTACTCTGCACCTCACTACACTACACAGCCCAGCCAGCCCTAACTCCCACCCTCCCTCTTGACTGTCACAGCCGAGTGAGAAAATGGCGCCGACGCGGGTACCTTATATAGGATCCAAAACCCGCGAGACCCGGAAGGCGGGATGATGACGTTTTGCCTCGATTTCAGATCCGAGTCAGGCGGGAAAAGTCGAGCCTGACTCGGATCTGACTCGGATCGGGGGGGCTCGGGGGGGGTTCGGATTTCAGAATTCCGAACCCGCTCACCCCTACTTTGAATATGAACTATAGTAGTACGGGGCGGCAGTTATAAAAAAAATAGTATGCAAATGTCGCAGCCGCATACAAGTGCCTGTGATTGCGACAGCCACAGACTGAATTGTTATATATTTCACAGCTGCACTGCTGGTGGATGCAGTCGCTATAAAGCCGCAGATGTAAAGTACAGCAAAACCACCATAGCGGCAATGCAAGGGGGGGTTTCCCTAAAAATCACAAACGTGGCTGCTAATATGGCGCATGGGCCATCTTTAATAAAATTTGATATTTTCATGATGAGACTCTAACTGTAGTTAATTGCTGACGTATCCTCTAACACAGGCATGTCAAACATGCGGCTTGAAAAAACATTTTATGACGCCCGACAGTGTGGGCCCACATATATATAATATGCGGCCAACACCCCTGCCACGATCGGAGCTCAGCATTCCTTGCATATAAGACTTTTTTTTTATTGCGGCCCACACACTCTTGATACCTTGAATATTCTGCCCAGTTGGTATTTTGAGTTTGACAGGCCTGCTCTAACAGCTTGCAATAACGTTGCAGACAGCGGCCTTATTCGAAGTGCAAGCTTCTCACGCTGCACAAGCCCATGTGCAATAACAGAGAGAATAATCAGGGCCATCAAAAAGGGATGTTTGTAGCACCTGATTAGTTGGTTTCTGTGGCTAACTTGTATATTGAATGCTTAGCATGCCCTTAACCTAGGGTTTGATTCCTGTTGAGGACAGGGATATTGAAAAATTATTTTGATTTTGATTTGGTTATTAATATCATATTATATACAGTATATTTTTAAAATGTTAATTTTAGATTTTATGAAGCCAGCGAGAGTTGGGGGGAGGCAGAAGGCTGTGTCTAGCAGGGAGCCAGTGAGAGCTGGGGGAGGGAGGGGGTGGGGCCTCAGTGCAGCTCTCTAATGAGCAGCTGCTAGACACATATTTACAGCATTATATAATAGAAAATTTTTTTTTTTTAATTTGCAACCATCAATTCATATTTATTACATGTTACACCATAAACAATATTATTACTATGCTATAACCATATCACCTCTACTTGTTTGTAATTTCTGTAGTCGGACCAAATATTTATTTATTTTTAAGAATTCATGGATTGTATCTATGAATTCTTGAAAATAAATAAATCTTTGGTAAAATTACATTTACTTTATTTAGTTTGCTGAGAGTGTATCATCTCTCTGGGGTTAAGAAATCCTCTAATTATTAGTAATTAATACTTGTTTTGTAGATAAGATACTGTATAGTTGTAGTGTATAATTTATTTGATTTATATTTACAAGTAATTCAAGAGTAAACTTGAATTACTTGTAACTTCTCGTATACAGAAACTGTTCACAAACCAAACGAAAATGACAGCATTCATATTGAAAGTTTAAAAAAGAAAAAAACATTGTTTTTGTTCATCACTTTGTAACTCTGTTGTGTGTCTTTGATGTACAATAAACAGACTCTATAAATACAAGTATTTCAAAATAATGTGTAGCTGTTTATCATATGATTGTTTTTTATATATATATATATATATATATATATATATATATACAGTCAGGTCCATAAATATTGGGACGTTGACAGAATTTTCATATTTTGGCCTCTATTCACCACCAAAATGGCTTTGAAATTAAACAAACAAGATGTGATTTAACTGCAGACTTTCAGATTTAATTTGAGGGTAATTACATCCAAATCAGGTGAACGGTGTAGGAATTACAACGGTTTCTATATGTTCCTCCCACTTTGTAAGGGGCGAAAAGTAATTGGACAACCGAAACAATCCTAAATCTAACATTCACTTTTTAATACTTTGTTGCAAATCCTTTGCAGGCAATTACAGCCTGAAGTCTGGAACGCATAGACATCACCAGATGCTGGGTTTTATCCCTGGTGATGCTCTGCCAGGCCTCTACTGCAAATATCTTCAGTTCCTGCTTGTTCTTGGGGCATTTTCCCTTCAGTTTTGTCTTCATCAAGTGAAATGCATGCTCAATCGGATTCAGGTTAGGGGATTGACTTGGCCATTGCATAACATTCCACTTTTTAGCCTTAAAAAAACTCTTTGGTTGCTTTTGCAGTATGCTTCGGGTCATTGTCCATCTGCACTGTGAAGAGCCGTTCAATGAGTTCTGAAGCATTTGACTGAATATGAGCATATAATATTGGCCGAAACACTTCAGAATTCATTCTGCTGCTTTTGTCAGCAGTCACATCATCAATAAATTAGGGGTGTGCACCGGCCACTTTTCGTGTTTTGTGTTTTGGTTTTGGATCTTTCTTCGTGTTTTGGATCTGGATTGGTTTTGGCAAAACCACCCTTCCGTGTTTTGGGTTCTGGGTTTTGTGTTTTGGATCTGTATTTTTTGGAAAAAAAGCATAAAAATATCTAAAATGACAGAATTTGTGGGTTTTTCTGCTCCTATTCAATTATTAACCTCAATAACCTTCATTTCCACTCATTTCCAGTCTATTCTGAACACCTCACACCTCACAATATTGTTTTTATGGCCAAAAGGTTGCACCGAGGTAGCTGGATGACTATGCGAAGCGACACGAAGTGGGCGGCACAAACACGTGGCCCATCTAGGAGTGACACTGCAGTGGCAGACAGGATGGCAGTTTGAAAACTAGGCCCCAAACAGTACATACTGCAAAGAAAAAAAAAGAGGTGCAAGATGGAATTGTCCTTGGGCCCTCCCACCCACCCTTATGTTGTATAAATAGAACATGCACACTTTATCAAACCAATCATTTCAGCGCCAGGGTCTGCCACATGACTGTGGCTGAAATGATTGGTTCGTTTGGGCCCCCACAAAACAAGCTGGCAATTAATGTGTCCCTGCACAAACTGGCTCTACGGAGGCAAGATGTTGTCCTCATCCTCCTCATCCACCGATTCCTTGGATAAAACAGGAAAAAGGGATTTAGGTGTCCCTGGACTGCTTACGGTCTTAGCCAAAGTTTCTGATCTTGACAGTAACTTTTTATGAATGCGCTGCAGGTGCCGTATAAGGGAGGATGTTCCTAGGTGGTTAACGTCCCTACCCCTACTTATTCACCTTTACATATGGTACATATGGCAAGACAGTTGTTGTCCGGATTTGGATAGAAATATTGCCAGACCAAAGAGGTGGAATGTTTGGTCTTCTGCCCAGGCATGACCGTGATGGGCTTTTTCATCCCACAGACAACAACTTTCTCCCCGGGGCCTGATTTAAACAAACCACATCACCATCAGAATCCTCCTCGCCAACTTCCTCCTCAGCGCCAGGTACACCAGTATCCTCATCCTGTTGTACTTCAACAGTGACATCTTCAATTTGCATATCAGCAAGTGGACTGTGGATGCTCCTTTCAGCACTTGCAGGGGGCGTGCAAATGGTGGAAAGAGCCACCTCTTCCCGTCCAGTGCTGGGAAGGTCAGGCATCGCAACCGCTACCACACTTGGACTCTCCTTGGGGATTTGTGATATCTTCTTAGAACGCACAGTTCTTCGCTGTGCTTTTGCCAGCTTAACTTGTTTGATTTTTTTAGCGGGAGGAAGGCTTCCATCGTCATGTAAAGCTGAACCACTAGTCATGAACATAGGGAAAGACCTTAGCCGTTCCTTGCCACTCCATGTCATAAATGGCATATTAGCAAGTTTACGTTTCTCTTCAAATGATTTAAATGTTTTTTTTAAGGTCATTTTCCTGAACTTTGTCATTAGGGATTGTATGTGCCCTCTACTATGACATTGGGCATCGGCCTTGGCAGACGACGTTGATGGCATGTTATCGTCTATGTCATGACTAGTGGCAGCAGCTTCAGCACTAGGAGGAAGTGGTTCTTGATCTTTCCCTATTTTATTTTTATCGGAGAAAGTTTGGTCCTCCATTTATGTTATATTGATATATACGTGCGGCTAAGGCGCACACAAACACAGAAAATTATTTTTTATTTTTGTTGGAGACTAGTGCACTTTGTGGGTTACACCACCCTTTAAGAAATGAGACAGCCGGCCCTTTACTTATGGGATACAGGCGCACGCTTGGCGCTGCTCCTTCATTGATGCACGTGCAGCCACAGTGCACACAATTCACAAACAGAAAATATTTTTTTATTTTGTTTGGAGTGCCCTTTGGGCGTTACAGCACCCTTAAATGGACAAGCCAGCCGGCCTTTTACTTATGGGACACAGGCGCACGCTTGGCGCTGCTCCTTCGTTGATGCATGTGCAGCCACAGTGCACACAATTCACAAACACAGAAAAATATATTTTTTTATTTTGTTTGGAGTGTACTTTGGGGGTTACAGCACTCTTTAGCGGTCAATCCAGCTGGCCCTTTTTATTTATGGGACACAGGCGCACGCTTGGCACTACTTTGTTGATGCACGTGCGGCTACTGCGCACACAATTCACAAACACAGAAAATATTTTTTTATTTTGTTTGGAGTGTACTTTGGGGGTTACAGCACCCTTTAACGGACAAGCCAGCCGGCCCTTTATTAATGGGACACAGGCGCACGCTTGGCACTACTTTGTTGATGCACGTGCGGCTACTGCGCACTCAATTCACAAACACAGAAAATATTTTTTTATTTTGTTTGGAGTGTACTTTGGGGATTACAGCACCCTTTAGCGGTCAATCCAGCCGGCCCTTTATTTATGGGACACAGGCGCACGCTTGGCACTATTTTGTTGATGTACGTGCAGCTACTGCGCACACAATTCACAAACACAGAAAATTTTTTTATTTTGTTTGGAGTGTACTTTGGGGGTTACAGCACCCTTTAACGGACAAGCCAGCCGGCCCTTTATTAATGGGACACAGGCGCACGCTTGGCACTACTTTGTTGATGCACGTGCGGCTACTGCGCACTCAATTCACAAACACAGAAAATATTTTTTTATTTTGTTTGGAGTGTACTTTGGGGATTACAGCACCCTTTAGCGGTCAATCCAGCCGGCCCTTTATTTATGGGACACAGGCGCACGCTTGGCACTATTTTGTTGATGTAC
>JAUIMM010000109.1:8252500-8435234 GCA_031769625.1 Taudactylus pleione | reverse complement strand
TAAGTAAAGGGCCGGCTGGCTTGACCGTTAAAGGGTGCTGTAACCCCCGAAAGTACACTCCAGTCCAAACCAAAAAAAAAATTATTTTCTGTGTTTGTGAATTGTGTGCGCAGTAGCCGCACGTGCATCAACAAAGTAGTGCCAAGCGTGCGCCTGTGTCATAAGTAAAGGGCCGGCTGGCTTGACCGTTAAGGGTGCTGTAACCCCCGAAAGTACACTCCAGTCCAAACCTAAAAAAAAATTATTTTCTGTGTTTGTGAATTGTGTGCGCAGTAGCCGCACGTGCATCAACAAAGTAGTGCCAAGCGTGCGCCTGTGTCATAAGTAAAGGGCCGGCTGGCTTGACCGTTAAAGGGTGCTGTAACCCCCGAAAGTACACTCCAGTCCAAACCAAAAAAAAATTATTTTCTGTGTTTGTGAATTGTGTGCGCAGTAGCCGCACGTGCATCAACAAAGTAGTGCCAAGCGTGCGCCTGTGTCATAAGTAAAGGGCCGGCTGGCTTGACCGTTAAAGGGTGCTGTAACCCCCAAAGTACACTCCAGTCCAAACCAAAAAAAAATTATTTTCTGTGTTTGTGAATTGTGTGCGCAGTAGCCGCACGTGCATCAACAAAGTAGTGCCAAGAGTGCGCCTGTGTCATAAGTAAAGGGCCGGCTGGCTTGACCGTTAAAGGGTGCTGTAACCCACAAAGTACACTCCAGTCCGAACCAAAAAAAAATTTATTTTCTGTGTTTAGCCGCACGTATATATCAAATCGATATAACATAAATGGAGGACCAAACTTTCTCCGATAAAAATAAAATAGAGAAAGATCAAGAACCACTTCCTCCTAGTGCTGAAGCTGCTGCCACTAGTCATGACATAGACGATAACATGCCATCAACGTCGTCTGCCAAGGCCGATGCCCAATGTCATAGTAGAGGGCACATACAATCCCAAATGGCAAAGTTCAGGAAAATGACCTTGAAAAAGACATTTAAATCAGCTGAAGAGAAACGTAAACTTGCCAATATGCCATTTACGACACGGAGTGGCAAGGAACGGCTAAGGTCGATCCCTAGTATGTTCATGACTAGTGGTTCAGCTTCACATGACGATGGAAGCACTCCTCCCACTAAAAAAATCAAAAGAGTTAAGCTGGCAAAAGCACAGCGAAGAACTGTGCTTTCTAAGAAGATATCACAAATCCCCAAAGAGAGTCCAAGTGTGGTGGTGGTTGCGATGCCTGACCTTCCCAGCACTGGACGGGAAGAGGTGGCTCTTTCCACCATTTGCACGCCCCCTGCAAGTGCTGAAAGGAGCACCCACAGTCCACTTGCTGATATGCAAATTGAAGATGTCACTGTTGAAGTACAACAGGATGAGGATACTGGTGTAGCTGGCGCTGAGGAGGAAGTTGGCGAGGAGGATTCTGATGGTGATGTGGTTTGTTTAAATCAGGCTCCGAGGGAGACAGTTGTTGTCCGTGGGATGAAAAAGCCCATCACGGTCATGCCTGGGCAGAAGACCAAACATTCCACCTCTTTGGTCTGGCAATATTTCTATCCAAATCCGGACAACAACTGTCTTGCCATATGTACCATATGTAAAGGTGAAATAAGTAGGGGTAGGGACGTCAACCACCTAGGAACATCCTCCCTTATACGGCACCTGCAGCGCGTTCATAAAAAGTTACTGTCAAGTTCAGAAACTTTGGCTCAGACCGTAAGCAGTCCAGGGACACCTAAATCCCGTTGTCCTGTTGTATCCAAGCGCCTGCAAACCACACCGTCAACTCCCTCCTCGTCAATTTCCTCCTTAGTCAGGATCGGAAGTAGTCCTGCAGGCCATATCACTGGCATGACTGACTCTCCTATCCGGGATTCCTCCGGAGGATCCTGCATTGCTACGCCTACTGCTGCCGCTGCTGCTGTTGCTGCTGCTGCTGGGAGTCGTTCATCATCCCAGAGAGGAAGTAGGAACACCACTACTTTTACTAAACAATTGACCCTCCAACAGTCCTTAGCGAGGAGGATGAAGTACGACAGCAGTCATCCTGAAGCAAAACGTATAACTGAGGCCTTGACTGCTATGTTGGTGTTAGACGTGCGTCCGGTATCCGCCATTAGTGCAGTGGGATTTAGACAATTGATGGAGGTAGTGTGTCCCCGGTTCCAATTCCCGTCTAGATTCCACTTCACTAGGCAGGCGATACCGAGACTGTACAGAAACGTCAGAAAAAGTGTCCTCAGTGTCCTGAAAAATGCCGTTGTACACAATGTCCACTTAACCACGGACATGTGGACAAGTGGAACAGGGCAGACTAAGGACTATATGACTGTGACAGCCCACTGGGTAGATGTATCACCTTACGCAGCAACAGCAGCAGCGTCACCAGTAGCAGCATCTCAGAAACGCCAGCTCGTTACAAGGCAGGCTACGCTGTGTATCACCGGTTTCAGTAAGAGGCACACCGCCGACAACCTCTTAGAGAAACTGAGGGAAATCATCGCCCAGTGGCTTACCCCACTTAGACTCTCCTGGGGATTTGTGATATCTGACAACGCCACCAATATTGTGCGGGCATTACATCTGGGCAAATTCCAGCACGTCCCATGTTTTGCTCACACAATAAACTTGGTGGTGCAGAATTTTCTGAAAAGCGACAGGGGCGTGCAGGAGACGCTTTGGGTGGCCCGAAAAATTTCTGGCCACTTTCGCCATTCAGCGACTGCGTGCCGAAGACTGGAGCGCCAGCAAACACTCTTGAACCTGCCCCGCCATCACCTGAAGCAAGAGGTTGTGACGCGGTGGAACTCAACCCTCTATATGCTTCAGAGGATGGAGGAGCAGCAAAAGGCCATACAAGCCTATACATCCACCTATGACATAGGCAAAGGAGGGGGTATGCACCTGACTCAAGCGCAGTGGAGAATGATTTCCGTGTTGTGCAAGGTTCTTCAGCCCTTCGAACTTGCCACACGTGAAGTCAGTTCAGACACTGCCAGCTTGAGTCAGGTCATTCCCCTCATCAGGCTTTTGCAGAAGCAGCTGGAGAAAGTGAAGGAGGAGCTAAGACGGAGCGATTCCGCTCGGCATGTGGGACTTGTGGATGAAGCCCTTCATTCGCTTTGCCAGGATTCCAGGGTGGTCAATCTGTTGAAATCAGACCACTACATTTTGGCCACCGTGCTCGATCCTAGGTTTAAAGCCTATGTGGTGTCTCTCTTTCCGGCCGACACAAGCCTGCAGAGGTGCAAAGACCTGCTGGTGAACACACTGTCAGCTGAAGCGGAACGTGACACGTCAACGGCTCCTTCTTCATTTTCTCCCGCAACTGGGGCTGCCAGGAAAAAACTTAGGTATCCTAAGCAACCCGCTGGCGGTGATGCAGGGCAGGCAGGACCAAGTTTGGACATCTGGTCCGGACTGAAGGACCTGGCAACAATTTCTGACATGTCTACTGTCACTGCATATGATACTGTCACCATTGACAGAATGGTGGAGGATTACATCGGTGACAGCATCCAAGTAGGCATGTCAGACAGTCCATACCTGTACTGGCAGGAAAAAGAGGCAATTTGGAGGCCCCTGTACAAACTGGCTCTATTTTACCTGAGTTGCCCCCCCTCCAGTGTGTACTCCGAAAGAGTGTTTAGTGCAGCCGGGAACCTTGTCAGCGAAAGGCGTAGGAGGTTGCTTCCACAGAATGTGGAGAAGATGATGTTCATCAAAATGAATTATCAGCTCTTCCAGGGAGACCAGCCTCCAGAAGGTACAGAGGGACCTGTGGTGGTGGATTCAAGTGGGGACGAGTTAATACTTTGTGAGGATGAGGATGTACACACTGAAGAGGGTGAGGAATCGGTGGATGAGGAGGATGAGGATGACATCTTGCCTCCGTAGAGCCAGTTTGTGCAGGGACACATTAATTGCCAGCTTGTTTTGTGGGGGCCCAAACGAACCAATCATTTCAGCCACAGTTGTGTGGCAGACCCTGGCGCTGAAATGATTGATTTGTTAAAGTGTGCATGTCCTGTTTATACAACATAAGGGTGGGTGGGAGGGCCCAAGGACAATTCCATCTTGCACCTCTTTTTTTCTTTGCATTATGTACAGTTTGGGGCCTAGTTTTTCTAACTGCCATCCTGCCTGCCACTGCAGTGTCACTCCTAGATGGGTCACGTGTTTGTGCCGCCCACTCGTGTCGCTTAGCATAGTCATCCAGCTACCTCGGTGCAACCTTTTGGACATAAAAACACTATTGTGAGGTGTGAGGTGTTCAGAATAGACTGGAAATGAGTGGAAATTAAGGTTATTGAGGTTAATAATAGCATAGGAGCAGAAAAACCTACAAATTCTGTGATTTTAGCTGTTTTTATGCTTTTTTTCAAAAAAATACAGATCCAAAACACAAAACCCAGAACCCAAAACACGGAAGGGTGGTTTTGGCAAAACCAATCCAGATCCAAAACACGAAGAAAGATCCAGATCCAAAACCAAAACACAAAACACGAAAAGTGGCCGGTGCACACCCCTATACTAAATTAATGTATGTCAGAGACTTTGAGGATCACTACGCCAGTGGCCTTTACTTTTTTTATAACTAAGGCAACATGGACATTCAATATTCCCAGAGTATGGAGGACTCAGCTCTGCTTCTGAATTCCCAGGATGCAGTATATGACATATCCACCAGTACCAGGGGATAGAGGTCATGTTAACCTCAATGCACTGGATGCACTTCCCTATCCTCCATGGTAACGCGACGGACAGAACTTCCAATGGATATAACCAAATAGGCCATTTCTCTGTAATTATAAGATGTAGAATGGATGGATGATTGTCAATCACTGGAATCACTTGTAGCTACTGACTGGATATCAAATATAAGAAAATAAAGGCACATTTAGAATCTCTGTAGTGTAGAGGTTCCCAAACCCCACCATTACAGTCCAAGTTTTAAGGATATTCATGCTTGAATCCAGATGGTTAAATCAAATTGACTAACGTGCTAATTAAGTCACCTATGCTCAAGCATGGATATCCTTAAAATATGGAATGTAATGATGGAGTTTTGGAATCTCTGCTGTAGTCAACTAATTCTCTGGACAAATGAGACACCTCCCTCATTATGAAAAAAAGGAACATGTGTGTTACTACTACTAGTGAGCCTCTCCTGCACAGGAGGAGAGGAATGGTGAGTACCAGGGGCACACGCATGACTTTGATAGGGTAGATTCCAACTTGCCTATCATCCATCCCTCCCACAAAAATTGAATAGACTACGTATATATACATTATTTGCAAACACAACAGAGTATATATAACAATATGCTGAAAGTACTGCAGAACCATTTCATGGCCTACTGGAGGATTCTGGGCACTGCTAATTCCCACCTTCAAATAACCATGGATCTTCTGTCTTGGACTGGCGGACCTATGTCAAGCACATGGTCCTTGGTGCACCTATGTCATTAATAAATAATTTTATAAGAAATGTACTCCATGTATCTCATTTTCAGTCAGTGGTTGTCAATGCTTCTTAGGGAGGTAATGTTAAGCCCATGAGCAATGCTCCATAACACAACAGAAAAGTCATATGATTCTATATATATTTACGTGTAGACCCTTATGGTGCCTCCTTATCTCAATGCTCAATTTTGCATTGCATGTTGTTCCCAGGGTACAGCAGGTCAGTATACTAAATTAATGTATGTCAGAGATTTTAAGGATCACTACTCCAGTGACCTTTAATTTATTTATTTATTTTTAAACTAAGGAAACATGGACATACAATATTCCCAGAGTCTGGAGAATCGCTTTGAGATGAGCGATTGGTACAGGGAATATGAGAGGACTCAGCTCTGCTTCTGTATTCCCAGGATGCAGTATATGACATATCCACCAGTACCAGGGGATAGAGGTCATGTTAACCTCAATGCACTGGATGCACGTCCCGTCCTATCCTCCATGGTAACGCGACAGACAGAACTTCCAATGGATATAAGGAAATAGATCATTTTCTCTGTAATTATGTATTATGTAGAATGGATGGATGATTGTCAGTCATTGGAATCACTTGTAGCTACTGACTGGACATCAAATATAAGAAAATAAAGGAAGCAGCATTGAACAAATGAACAGTGGTTAGCACTGCTGCCTCATAGGTCTGGGGACATGGGTTTGATGCTGTCCCGTCTGTGTGGAGTTTGTATGTTCTCTCCCAGTGTGCTTGATTCCTCCCACAGCCCAAAAACGTGTTAGGCTAACTGGCTGCTGGCAAGAATGGACCCTAGTTGGATTTGTCCAGTAGAGTATTTACACTGTAAATTCCTATGGACAAGGATTGATGTGCATGACGTAACATTCTCTAACGCGCAATACATAATATGGTGTTATATAAATCAATAATAATAATAATAATAATAATAATAAAATAGTATGGACTGATATCATGTTGTTCATTTTTTGCAAATGCATCTCGTTCCTCTTTCCTGCCAAGTTGTCACGACCACTGTTCATTTGACGCTCACAGACTGTCTAGATGTCACTGGGATTGATGGTCTTCCAGAAAATGAGGACACATTTTTGAAAAAGAGCTTTTAGCACCTGGCTAACATGAATTTTAACTTTAATTCATACCACAGATCAAAATAAATCCACTTAAATCCTCTCTTTGGTACCTATGAAGTTACTGTTCACTGACATTACCAGAACGAGGAAGTCAGCTATCTGACATTGATATATATTCATTTCTGCGTATTACTGCTAAACAACATACCTATATTTAGATTTAAAAGAAAAAAATCAAGCATGCAGTACGTCCCATCCCTTTGCAGAGTGTAGCAGCCATTGATGAAAAGTACAGCTTCTCTATATTACATCTTTATCTTAGGGCCTGATTCACTACGGATCGTGATTGTGATTACGCAAGCAGTCTCACTGCGATTATAGGCTAATCCGTTACCGATCGCTATGCCATCGCAGCACAACATTAAAAAAATAAATAAATGCGTCAACCATTTTTGTGTCGACCATATGCATATCGACCATTTGACCAAGCCAACCATTTGTACCTGTCGACATTCTTACATGTCGTCCTTTAGCGTGTCGACCTTTTGTCCCTGTCGACCTTTTGTCCCTGTCTGTTCTCTCTAGGGCCGCATATGATGCTGGAGGGAACAGTAGCTGAGAGGAACCCCAAAGATACAGTACAGGTACTGTACATGAGAAAAACTGTGGTAGAACTTAGGGACGGCCATCAAATAGTGGCGGTGTTGCCACCATTGCAATGGCAAGGTAACTGTTCAATAGTTTAACCATGGGTGGTTTTTTAGTGCGCATGTGTATAGAAACCTGGTTTTGCCTTTTGAATTATTGCCGCTTCAAATCTAGAGGCTAAATCACCTATATGAACGTTGCTCCATTGTGACCAATTTTACCATTTGTGCAATTTTCTAGAATTTGTAGAATGATGTTTAAGCTTATACACCGCAATTCCTAATCTGCTAATGAAGCCTGTGGAGATCTTGGCAAACCAGTGATAGGTCCAGGAGGACTTTGTCTATTTTGGAGGTAAGCTGGACCTGACAGTTAGTAATGACATTAATATGGACACGATAAGGACGGCCTATGTTGAGATGCCCTGGCACAGACCTGAGGACACCGCATACATATGTCACCTGATGGTTAAGCACTATTATCTGGGTTATATCAATCTGTTGCCTATCCTGTAGGTACTCTTTCTCAGTAGTAGATGACTGTGAATCACGAAGCAGCAGAGGAGTCAGCCTATGTAAGCCTGGGACTGCTGTGGGAAGACAGAGGCAGATGGAAGTTACAGAGTGTTGCTTTTCGTGCTTAGAGGTCATGGCAACAACCTTCTATGTTATGTGGCTGTAGACTTGACCATCGCTCCCACCAGCAAGATCGGGTACAGGAGAATTTATTGGAAGTCTTAAAGACCTTTGATTGGTCCTATATCCCCCACAGCACTTCTGCTTAATTGGAAACAAACTACCAGACGTGGACTCTCAAAGTAGGATGAGCCACACATAATTTTACATATGCTTATTTTAAAATGTGTAAAATATATTAGACAACTAATAAACAGTGGCATTTACAATGCGCATGGGATTTATATATCCAGGTTTCCTAAGACAATTCTCTTTTTTAGCTAATTAAAATCTCTTACTTGAAAAGTTGTTTTCCAAGAACTCGTGGTCCCAATGCATTTGGATTGACAGGGAAAGAGTAAAGGATTCTTCTAATTGTTTACTGCATCTGGCATTAAAACCTAAGCATATGGATTGTAAGCTTGCGAGCAGGGCCTTCCTACCTATATATCTGTCTGTTATTACCCAGTTTTGTTCTATTAATGTTTACAATTGTAAAGTGCAACGGAATATGCTGCGCTATATAAGAAACTGTTAATAAATAAATAAAATAAATATGGTTCTTTTTATGAACTCAACTAATTTTCTGTCAATAAGATACAGTAGAGCAACTTGTGGCTGTAATGTTGGTGCACGTCATGAAATTACAGTTTTCATTATTTGCTAAATTTGCTCAAAATGTCAATATGGGTATTACAGCTCCATACTGTATACTAATTTCCACCTACTGGGATTATTTACCCACAAGTACCTTCCAGCTGTCCCTATTGTGGGTGGGATATTCCCGATTTGAGGAGGCTGTCCTGCAGTCAGCACACTTTTCATGATTTGCTGGAAGCTGGGAGGTGTATCCTCAGTCACCATGGGCAAAGCCAGCTGTCTCTGGTACCTACAGCAATTGAAGAGTAAAGACATGTCCCATCGCTGGCCATGACCATTGAGAGATGATGACCCCCTGTAACGTGACACAGCCACACCCCCTTTTGATATTGCAAATGATGGCAGCTATGGGAAAAAAGCAAATGTACAATAGTCTATAGAAAACAATCAGCAAATAACTTTGAGTGACAACGTGCAAGTTAGACTTTAAGCAGCTGTATGATTGTTCGATGCAACAGTGCAGCTCTAAAAGCAGAGATAGAACCATACAATGCAATAGTACTAACATGGAGAGCTTCCCTTTTATCCTGTAACTCAGTTTTTTGGAGGCAGCGTGTAATCCAATTACACGCAATGGAAAGCTTCTATTCAGCTATTCAACAATTGGGCTGTCAGCCATTCAACACTGAGCAGAGAGCATCACTCTCACCCCACAGCTCTTGCAAGAGAACTTCATCTGGTGACTGAAATCAAAAAGTCTAGAACAGTGGTCGCCAACCTTAATTGAGGTGTGAGCTACTCGAGACAAATGAAACCTCCTAAAGAGCTACTAAAATTATAGAAAAAACAATCTGGCTAATAACCTAACAATTGAAGGTCATTTAATGAAAATTACAAAAATGTTACATAGAAAACAACAATGAATTTAATTAATACAGTGATATCATTGCAATTTGTAAATAAAGTTTAAGAACAGGCACATTTCACTGTTAATTACCGTCTCCAAGGAGGTAAGTGCAGTAAAGGAGCAAAAGATATAGGCAAGGCTGCTGTGTGATTTTCCGGGAGGGCTGGGCAGGAGTGGCATAGACACCATGGGTGGAACCATGGTGAAGCACGTCAGGTGACCGTAGCAGCTATGGCAATCACTTGACTCGCTTCCCTGTGGAACCACCCACGGCATTGATGCCACAGGGGAGCATGCATCAGAGGTCACTTCCACCTAGTGGGCTCCTAGCTGACTCAGCAGTACTGCAGCTAAGCAAGCTACCCTACTAGTTGACATGGCAGTACTGCATCTAGGCGAGCTACCAAAATTTAAGACTGCGAGCTACCAGTAGCTTGCGAACTACGGCTTGGAGACCACTGGTCTAGAACCTAACCTGGGCAGCCGAGCAGACACCATGGTAATGCTATCTCCTATAATAGTTGAGGGCAACAAAATAATATTGATTAGGACCCTCTGGTCCCACAAGGGAGCCGAACATAAGCCTTGCAGAGACTTAGCCATAAGACTAGATCAACAGACTGGAGCATTGGGATTGTGGGTGTGCCAACACATTAATACTATAGTTTTATAATGTGTATAATATATATTTATACCTGTTCTATGTATGTTTCCCAGTCACAAACTTCACTGCCCTTGTTCTCCTTAATATATATGCTCAGCATAGCAGCAGACATCTTCATTAACCTATGCACAATAACTGACAGCTGAGGACATCAGTGTGTGCCACAATAGAGATGATGGGCCCTGATTGTCCTCTAGGTGCTCACTGGATTAACTAGCACTTATGCTGGGTAGGGGCACCACATCTGGGTCAAAGTGAGGCCTGAGCTGGAGCCTTCCAAGATTACATTCATTTCTAGCTATGAATAGAAGTCAACATGTATCTGAAGATGTTGGTCACTCCGTAATTATCGGATTTAAAGCATGATCTCTTGAACTCTTTGCACTTTGACAATAACAGATGTTAAAGGCAACCACGGGAGTTGGGATATTTAGAAACAAGAAGACGTTACACTTAAAATATTTGTAGTTTTCCTTTATAACCTGTGCTGCTGTTTAAATCACACTGTGAGATCTGTGAGATCATGTATTATTTTATAACAGGCAGATTTATTCATACTGTCCAGAGAGTCGTACCTCTTTTGTACAGTATTCCCTTTATTTTTTACATACAAATTTATCTCCCTCAGTAGATTTTTATAAATGCTGTTCTATGCCAAGTGAACTATTCTTGTATAAATTATTTATCTAAATATATTTTTTTAAGCCTCTCATTCTCATTTTTTATTTTGTCTGACACAAAGGGCAAATTTTACCAGGCGGCGGTTTGACAACGGTTTCTATTCTATTCTAAACCCTGGGTGTTTGGTGGCGGTTTTGCAGTGGTATCTAAATGACAGCCCTGTTCTGTTCTATTCTAAAATGTGTTTTGATGGCAGTTTTGCAGCGGTTTTGGCCTTAGTAAATCTGCAGAAAGCAAAACCGCAGCCAAACCACAGTCAAAACACATTTTAGAATAGAATAGAACAGGGCTGTCATTTAGAAACCACTGCAAAACCGCCACCAAACCCCTGGGGTTTAGAATAGAATAGAAACTGCCACCAAACCGCCAGGGTTTAGAGTAGAATAGAAACCACAGTCAAACCGCTGCTTAGTAAATTTTGCCCAAAGACTTATGGAGACTTAACAGTCTGATACAGACTATAAAACTGCCCAAAATATCCATCCACTGTCTAAAAATTACAACCTGTAGACCAAAACATGAGCTTGATACTGATCAAATCAGGCGTTGAGGTACCAATAAACAATGTTGAAAGATGACCACTGTTGGCCTATGTGTGGTCACCTGTCAATGCGCGATGGATCTGGCAGGCGCTGGGACCGGTGCATGCTCACAAGCGGCGTCGGCGCTGCGCCTAACACCGGCTTCTAGGGTCTACATCAGCTGCTGCCCCTAGAAGTCCAATAGGGCTGCCTAAAAAGCAGAGCAGCGGCTTCCCCTGGTTGCAGCCCGGACTGGCAGTCACAGGGAGAGAAAACACCTCCACATGAGACTGCCTGTCCTGTGCATGACTGGCAGGTAGCGCTTCCAATTGGAAGCCACTGCCAGTCACAGTATAGCCAGTGCAGTCACGGACTGCAACTGGGTCACTGAGGTGACAGATTTTCCTGGGGTGCGCAAGCCCTGCAGCCCCTAGGTAAAATCTGCCACTGGTGGCCACCCACATGTCTAGTCAAATTGGATAGTGATACTTTTTCTTACTTACGTGATCTCCATTGCCGCACCCATAGAGTCATAACGGCAACTGATTCAAGGCTGCATTAGGGTTACATAAACACACATCACTAGCACCCTCCCTACTCACAGCATACCTCTACACCAGTGCTTCTCACACTTGGTCCTCAAGACACACTATCAGTCCAGGTTTTAGGAATATCCATGCTTGAACACAAGAGAATTAATAAGTACCTCAGTCATTTTGGGGCATTGATGGTGCCGCTCCCATAGGCCTGGGCGATGGCACCGCTTGCTCACCCCTCCATACAGACTTGTGCTGCTCTGTGGTATTACGCAAATACCTGATGGAAAGACTTTGTCTTGAGAGAAGACACAATTACAAGGCCCCATTGTGCAGCTGCACTGCTCCAACTATCGTAACAGAAAGAGTCGTTCCAGGGGTCTTCACAGGAACCTGTTAGATTCTGTTATACCATTTGTATTTAAGATAGGTAGGTGTTTCTATTGCGCTCAGCCCCTCTATTGTGGTGTGTTCTATGCTGTGGTTTGTCTGGTGTGACGTGTGTGCTTAGTTTGTGAAAAAACAGGTTGTGGTGCACATGAAAACAGCGCTTTATTGGTTGCACCCAGTGGTGGTGTCAATAGCACAGGTTTGCCTACCCTCCCGGGACCACAATGACGCAATCGTGCGGTCACGCCCCTGGCCCCACCCCCGATACTTAGTCATTGTCCGGCCACGCCGCCCCCTGTACACAGGCATTCAGCTCCCTCCCGGAAGGAGGGCTCTGAATGGCGGCAAGTATGCAATAGCACTTGCTACAAATGTACAATGATGAACACAATCTTATGCAGATATGGGTGAACTAATCCAGATAAATAACAATGCAGATGACAAAGTTCTAATAATGTTGAAACCGATAAAAGTTTGTGTATTATCAGCAATGGTGTTGGCACATGCTGCTAATACAGAAACTTCTATCACCGAGGCATCAGCTGGGACATTAATAGAACATTGTCATGTCGAGTGATACTTAGTGCAATCTATTAGTTCACCCCTATCTGCATAAGGGGATGTAGTTATTACTCGGCGGCCGCGATGCCGCCGATCTCAATACCGACAGGGAAATCCCGACAAAGGACTTAAGATAGGCATCGAAATACAGGGGCCCCCCTGGACCCAGGGGCCCGTGTTCCCCGCACACCCTGCACCCATTATAGATACGCCTCTGGTGGGGGGTTAGGGTTAGGCACTAAGGGGGGGATGGTTCTATTAGGCACGAAGGGGGGATACTTAGGTTTAGGCACTAACGGTGAGAGTTAGGGTTATGGTGCGGGGTGGGGAGGGTTAGGCTAAAAGAAGGGTGGATTAGGGGGGAAGGTAAGTAATAAGTATACTTACCCAACCCCAGTTGGGACACCAACCATCGGGATGCTGCTGTCGGTATTCTGACAGAAGGCACCCCGACAGCCGGCGTTGCATACCCATTCCCTGCATAAGACTGTGTTCACGATTATACAATGTTCTGCGAATCTTGTATTTATGCATGCTCAGTTCTGGAAGATGCTTAGCACATAGACACCCAAGACAAGTGGTGCAAACAAGTGAACGTCCACCTCCGCATCAGCTCTCCAAAATAAACGAAAGAAAAATTTTAAGAGAAACTTAGAAAAATCAGTTTTTCATGCATTTTCTGTACGATTTTCATCTGTCCCCATAAATTTCACTTTAAAAAAAGGACAAAAACTGCAACATGACAGACTTAAAAACAAAAAAAAACAAAGTATACTAAAGAAGCATGAAAGTGTAAAAACAGATGTACGGTATTGTAACAAATATTTCTGTGCATCTTAAGGAGAAAACCTCATAGATCACAAACACAAGAAACAGTGATTACAAAAATTCTCAAGTGCACATAACCTAAAATACCTCTTGTTGCTGACAATTCAATGTCATTATTAGATGCTGTAAATTGTGATTTGTATATATATATATATATATTCATAGATTCATAGAACCAATGCACACTTGTAAAATTGTCTTGGGGGTGCTCTTCCAAACCACAGTGCACCTTAGAAATAGAGGCACTACTCCTTCAATCCAGCTCCTTCAAATGCAATGTCATTTTAATCTTCGCCACCCAGTATAAAAGCACCAATACTGTAAATCCGTATTCAGCAGTCACAGACAAGTGAACATTCTAACTTCACAATTTATATTGTAATACTTATAGGGGTCTATTTACTAAGCAGTGTTAGAAGACAGAGTGAAAAGTGATAAGGTGCCAGCCAATCAGCTCCCAACTGTCATCTCACAGGATGTGTTTGAAAAATGACAGTTGGGAGCTGATTGGCTGGCACCTTATCACTTTTCACTCTGTCTCCTAACACTGCTTAGTAACTACACCCCTTAATGTCTGTCACAGCTTTTGCAGTATGGCTCACAGGTATGTCTCCATAGGTCATACACAGTCCCAAGGAGTACATTTCTCCCCCCAATAAATCTATGTTCAGACACAACCATTACAACCTTAAGTATAGAAGATTATATATAATGATGTTGAGGAAACCTGCAGCCCACATGTGGATGGGCTGGAAGTGTTTCCTTTCCTCACAGTAACCATCAGTTCTTTTCCACTCATTCCCTATACAAAACTTACTAACTTATGCACTGTGTTTCTATGGACACAAGGATTTGCTTCTAGATATGTTAATAACAAAACCATTCTTTGTGTTGTAGTTGTGTAGCGAACAGTTGCTCTCTCTTTTCCCCCCACAAATTCTCCACTCTGAGAAAAACATTTGGTGGGAAATGTTTTAATAAGCCGTAAATCAGAAATATGTTCTGCTTGTCAGCTGTAACCTAAGCAGTGAGCTGGGGAAGATTTTCATTATCTCAGCATTAGAAACATCCTCAAGTTGGCTGAAATCATTAGGGATTATCACCAATGTGATAAACCCATATATATAAAGTTTTCTGTTGCCCGCGGCTTCGCCCACAATGAAATCACTTCTGCCAACATTTACTTTATCTGAAGTGTTCTAGTTGTGATCCTTTGCATAGGGGCCCTGTCGCGGGAGTGGCACACGTGACCAGCAGCGCTATATAAACTGGTGGCAGCAACGCCTTCACCCACCACTCACACCAATGTCATGCTTTTCAATTGTCCCTGCAATTCAGCAGGATAGTCCCATTTTTCTGGGACTGTACTGCTGTCCCACCCGTGGGCTGCAGTGTCCCGCGCAGTGGGGGGAAGTTGGGGTGAGCACACACCGCTGCTCAGAATAGCACACACACATGCACACATGCACACACACACACATCTGTGTCTCAATTGCAGTTGGGTGTAAGTCAATTTTATACACACCTCTCGATTGGAGCTTTACATGGCAGTCTTCATAAGTGTTATTTACATAATCTGAGTAGAGCAAAGAGAAAGACTGCGCTCTAGAGTCTATGCCGGGACATCAGTTCAAAACATACAATAGAATAAAAACAGCATTTTATTGTAATAAGGCTATACGCCAATTCAAAAATTGTATACACAATAAATTACATGCAAGGGAGTTGATCAGACTCTCAGTATTAAGACAATAAATATATACATGAATGACACAAAGAGGTATAGTTAACCAATCTATATTGGAGTGTACCAATATAGAAACACTGAAAATGATGATACTAGTGACCCTGGAGATCCTTAGTAGTGAGAAAGGTCTCGTATATAAATGACCAGATAAGGTATGTCCAACCTTCTAAGGAAAGTCTCGTATAGAATTCAATATAGGGAGTATATCAAAGTAATAATAAAGATTCTTTCTCCTGAAGGTACTTTCTCAATATCTCAATGCTGTATATATCGCAGCTGATTGAAACACATTTATAATAAAAATATCAACATTCAGCCTCCTCCAACATATATATATATACACACGGCTGTGTCTCTGTAAGCACAGCAATAGCCGTGGGGATGTAGAACTAGAGCCGTAGGTAGCAGGATAAGTTAATATAGGCCAGGTATGTACCATCGACGTGAGGTGATACCAGCTACCAGCCCACTCCAGAGTATGCCAAATACCTCATAGCAAATTCTCAGCAGCCGGGACACTGTAAGGTGAAAGACGTGAATGATGTTTTACACCTGTAGATGTTGCGCCAGATGACATCCGTCTCAGTGCGGCGCTGATGCAGACAATGCCAGACCGTGAGGTCCCTCGGCTCTAAATAGCAGCCAGGTGATGGTCGTGACAGTGAAGTAGCGCTCATACAATGAATACGGAGGTGAGCAGGAGGTGAGCGTCCCAGCGGCTTAGTTAGTAGATACAATCTCCGCTATTTAAGCAGTAGGACTCCCGATGGACCGGAGGTTGGTCAGAGTAACAGTTGCCAGCTTGTCTTTTTGGAGGCGTGCAGACGGACGCTGAATGTAGATAGCAGGTAAGGTCTCCAGGCACCGTTCCCTGTCGGTGCCTGGAGTCGTTCCCTGTCGGTGCCTGGACACCTTACCTGCTATCTACATTCAGCGTCCGTCTGCATGCCTCCAAAAAGACAAGCTGGCAACTGTTACTCTGACCAACCTCCGGTCCATCGGGAGTCCTACTGCTTAAATAGCGGAGATTGTATCTACTAACTGAGCCGCTGGGACGCTCACCTCCTGCTCACCTCCGCATTCATTGTATGACCGCTACTTCACTGACACGACCATCACCCGGCTGCTATATAGAGCCGAGGGACCTCACGGTCTGGCATTGTCTGCATCAGCGCCGCACTGAGACGGATGTCATCTGGCGCAACATCTACAGGTGTAAAACATCATTCACGTCTTTCACCTTACAGTGTCCCGGCTGCTGAGAATTTGCTATGAGGTATTTGGCATACTCTGGAGTGGGCTGGTAGCTGGTATCACCTAACGTCGATGGTACATACCTGGCCTATATTAACTTATCCTGCTACCTACGGCTCTAGTTCTACATCCCCACGGCTATTGCTGTGCTTACAGAGACACAGCCGTGTGTATATATATATATATGTTGGAGGAGGCTGAATGTTGATATTTTTATTATAAATGTGTTTCAATCAGCTGCGATATATACAGCATTGAGATATTGAGAAAGTACCTTCAGGAGAAAGAATCTTTATTATTACTTTGATATACTCCCTATATTGAATTCTATACGAGACTTTCCTTAGAAGGTTGGACATACCTTATCTGGTCATTTATATACGAGACCTTTCTCACTACTAAGGATCTCCAGGGTCACTAGTATCATCATTTTTAGTGTTTCTATATTGGTACACTCCAATATAGATTGGTTAACTATACCTCTTTGTGTCATTCGTGTATATATTTATTGTCTTAATACTGAGAGTCTGATCAACTCTCTTGCATGTAATT
The DNA here is from genome assembly GCA_031769625.1 of Taudactylus pleione. Taxonomy (NCBI): domain Eukaryota; kingdom Metazoa; phylum Chordata; class Amphibia; order Anura; family Myobatrachidae; genus Taudactylus; species Taudactylus pleione. The sequence continues at coordinate 8,418,115 of JAUIMM010000109.1, read as the reverse complement.
TATTGTGTATACAATTTTTTAATTGGCGTATAGCCTTATTACAATAAAATGCTGTTTTTATTCTATTGTATGTTTTGAACTGATGTCCCGGCATAGACTTTAGAGCGCAGTCTTTCTCTTTGCTCTACTCCAATTAATAAGGTTGACATAACCTTATTTGACTGCTGAATTATTGTCAGATTTTTCTATTCTATTGGCGCTAGGTTTTTTTCTTTAGTTACATAATCTCCCTAAAATGCTTTACCAAAAGTAGGCAAGGATTTTTTTGTCTTCAAATTACTCGTAAATCCATCTCTTCCCTAGCGTATGCATGAAACCGTACTTATATTAAAGGAAGGGTACCAGCAAAGGAGATATCGGAAATAGCAACATGAGGAAATCCCTGAAACACAGCTACTAAAGCCTTTGATGTAATGTTGAATCAGAAAATGTTAATGAATGCTTAAAAGATCGCTTTAAGAATATCAGCTGTTCTGTGAGTGTTTCGAAAAGGGCAATAAAAGCATAAACTAATTTGGTTTTTGGGTATAATGTTTATGACCAGAAGATATACAGTATCTATCTATCTATCTATCTATCTATCTATCTATCTATCTATCTATCTATCTATCTATCTCTTATATATTAACTCATTGGTCTGTTTGTTTGTCTGTCTGTCCGGTTATGCATTTGGACACCCCTGCACCTATTGGGATGAAACCAATACGAGGTGGTCCAGTTGGATCCTGGCCAGGATTTAGAGGGGTTAGGGTCCCGGACGGAACTCCCGTTAGTGTACTCTGGACAGAACTTTGACCCGTGGAGTCTGTTCTGAGCCTTCCACTGGATGGATTTGGACGAAAACCTCACAGAGTGGCAACATTGGATCCCAGAAGACATGAACTTTGACTGTGAGAGTGCCCTTTTAGGGGGTCTCATTGTATATACGTTTCCCTTATGCATTGTGATATCTCTTTGTACATAGTGGCACTGTTCATATAGGTAGAGGCGGCATCCCGCCCTTATAGCTTACTGGTAAGCGATGTAGCCTGGGCTCTGGCAGTCCAGTGGAGTTGTAATCCAGTCTGCCCCATTCTTATTGGGGTGTCTCTGCTGCCGATTCACACAGTGGATATATGTCCCTGGGTGAGGCACCTGTGGACAGTAGGTCCAAAAGTTCTCCATCCAGTGTGTGAAGCTTGCTCCTCTCCTTACGGCACTCATTACTATGTATGCACCCACTGGTCGTAAGAGAGCCTCCACGGTCCTGTGTTGATCAGATGGACACTGCGGGGAGGCTTGATTAGTAGTGTGCAGAGGGCCTGATTCGGATGCTAAGCCGCGAACGCACGCTATGGCCAATAATCGCCCATTTGCACATTCGTATGCGACAATTTGCGCATGCGCGAGTCACTCCCTGCGCTCGGGAATTGTGCACTCGTAGTACACAGTCTGGACGCTAATTTGAGTGATAGATAGTGCCGTTTGTGGGTGGTAACAGGGGAAGGTGCTTGTGAATGGGGGAGTGGATGTGCGAACGCAGGCGTGTCTGGCCGTCTAAACGGCGTTTTATGGGTGTGCATAATTCGCAAAGAAGCTTCATTGTAGACGCCACTTGGTTGTATTTTACACAGCACTGATCGCAGTGCTTGCGGTGGGATAAGGGTCTACCTCAAGCGCTGCGTGCAGCTCCGATGGCTCTCGATGTAACCGATTAATCACACACTTCCTGGAGATGACATGTGCTAAGAAAGAATGGTGGGCATCTTTATACTGGCGTGCGTTTGCTCATCGCTTTCTAAGGCATAGAGGGCGTCCTTCCACCAAACAGTGCGATTGTGGCATTTGCATACCCGGCCCCTTTTGGTTGCGTGAGAGCGCAGCTTAGCGTCCGGGTCTGAATCGACCCCAGAGTTCAGTGTGTGTTGTCTTTGATCACCACTCACACGCTGGTCGAAGAAAAGCGTAGAGGACCCATGTACTCAAGCCCCATGTTAGGGATCTTTGAGTGGTGTAGGTCATTCTATTATTGCCTTCAGTTCTAATTGGTTATTTCATCCTTTTGTTTTGTTTTTTCATTTTTATATCAATTATTTACAGTATAAAAATAAACAAACTGTAAAAATATTTCCCCATTATCTTCTCAATTGTGCAGGGCTTCAGTCAGAAGCTCTGCTGGTGAAAAATGGTTTCTTTGCAGGCTGCACCATGATTGGTTGGACAAGGGGCCAGATTGGGATATAAAAGTGGGTGAATGACTGTCAGCAATATCAGCATATGAGCATTCACTTATACCTCTTTTCCACCAAAAACCTGGGTCCGACCTGGGTTTTTGGACATGAGTCCAACCCAGGTCAGACCCAGGTCAGACCCCATTTACACTGCACCTTCGATCTGGGTTACTCCCAGGTCAGCCCTGTTCACACTGAACTTAGGTCTGCCCTGCTAAACCTGTGAGGTCATAAAAAGTGGGAGGTGACTGCCCCACAACCACCAATCAGCTCATTTTAGGCATGACCCAGGTCGGATAACCCGGGTCGCACCATTTACACTGCACCATTACCTGGGTCCATCCTGAGTCCAACCCTGGTAGCTACCTGGGTTGGATTGCTGGGTCACTTGACCCAGGTTATTTTTCAGGGACCCTTTTACACTGAGCTCTGACCCAGGTAGACCCAGCAAAAACCCAGGTTTTTGCTCTGGTGTAAAAGGAGTATTACAGTAGCTCACTGGACACCCACTGATGGTACGGACAGTGGCTCAGCCAATTTATGACATGAGTGGAATCGAAGTTGAATAATAGCCACTCCAGGCCCTGGTGTTTAAAAAAAAACAACAAATGTCAATATCCAAATACATTATTCCATACAATACAAAGCACATTTTGTGGACGCCGATACAGTGTGCCTTTTTGAAGCTGCCATACGCTTCATAGAGCAGTTTTGCGACCGCCATATAACACAAAGAGCAATTTTAAGACCACCATACAATACAGCGAGTCATTTTTGACCACAAAAATCATCCCATCACTAATTAACCCCATATCAAAATTCATTAACTTTTCAGCATCATGGTAACCATCCCATTTAAAATAATTAGCCCCTTAAATCATTAACGCCCACATCCTAATCAGTAATTACTCCCTGCATCATCACTTTCATTACTATTCATTAACAACATCATTACCTTACTCAATCTAATGACAAAAACTTAACCTAATTCAACCCCAATAAATAAAATACATTAACCCCTTCATCTTAATTGCTTTTATTAAAGCATTAACCCCTTCACCTTCATAATAAAAGCTAATGAAAATGTACCCACTGATACTGATTAACTTCCCTAAACCACCATCCCCACCCCTCCCCAGTGCCGCTTACCTGTTGATAATCTGATTATCTCTTTTGTGCTGTTTACACTGTGTGTGCCATTGCCTCTGGAAATAGGAGATGGCTGCTTCTTAAGTAGTACTTCTCCAACTACGGGTAACAGGTCCCGCAGAGGCTGCGCGACCCGTAGGGGAGGGACTACCTGGGAGGAGGCCGGGGCTGTGCTTTGCAGCAATAGGCTGCACGGCCCCTACAAGGGGAGGGTAGGAGGAGTAATGTGCTCCATCTGGGTGGCCAGCCACGTTCCACCCTTATCTGGATGGCATGCTCAGCCCTCATACCTATCCATCCGCCCCTTCTCACCTCCCCTGTTCTCAGACTGGCACTCAGCAGTGCCCTGTTAGCCACAGCCCGCTTGACAGGCTGCAGGCGTTTTGGTGCAGCGATGAGTAGTGTTTCAGGAAAGAGTTGCGTGTTTGCTGCGTCCTAGGACACAGGGTCTGATTCAGATCCGGACGCTCTGAAAGAGCGCTCGCTCTGAATCAGGGTGTTTGTTTTTTTTGTGCGGCCTCCTGGCCGCTCGCATAGCTGTGGGTGACCACCCACAGCTAGTGGGCTTACGACGAGACCCTTGTGGTAGGGTCTCGTCTGCCGCAAGAGAGCTTCCGGCTCTAATAGAGCTGGAAGCTCTCCCACTGACATTACTGGTGATGTCAGTGGGGTCGCCCACAAACGACAGGCGTTCGCTTGGGAACGCCTCCGTTTGTGAAGCCACCCCCCCCCCGCCCGCCTCCAAAACGGTGCAAGCTGTCGATCAAAATCGACAGCCGTCCCCTTTTGGTGCGAGATCCGGAGCGACGGAGCCCCCTTCGCTAGCCGGGTCTCGCGCATGCACACGTCGGAGCCGGCTCTGGCGTGCGCATGCGCAATAGCCAAACATCGACCCGCTAGTGAGCGCATAGCGCTCGCGAGCGGGTCTGAATCAGGCCCCCAGTTTCATGGACTCAGCAGCGTACGGTTACTCAGGGGTCCGTTGCTGCGTCTTAGGATGCAGACAGCAGATCACAGAAGCTGGCAGTGGGCATCTTTTACCTAAGACTCCTCCTGCGGCTCTTTTGCATATCTTCGCACAGCCACTGCATAAAAATACGGCGGCAACATTTGCCTTCGCCTCTGAATCAGTGCCATTGTTCCTTCCTCCATAAACACAAATGTCCTAAATTCTGCAATGCTACTAACACATTCTGGTTGCAATATCCTCCAAGCTCTGCATGCAATTACCTTTATTGCTATACTATGTAATGTAGGTTATTTAGATGCCCTTGGCTTGTTTTTCAGTCATCCTCATTCGTTTCCTTCATACAGATGCAGTGTGTAAAGAGGTAGTTTTTCTATAAATAATAATAATAATGATGATTGCAGCAGAATAATGCATAGCACTTTACTGTCATTTGTAGTCATATGGGAAACGTACAGCGGGTTCTCCTCTGTGCAATGAATTACGAAGATACAGTACCTAAAATTAGACTTTATAATAGAAAAAGTGCCATAAACACGCCACATTTATATATATATATTTTTAGACAGAGATCAGCAGGTTTTGTAGCAGAAGGGGACATCTATCTTTTTTCTCTTTCTATTTGGACAAGTTATCTAGTTACAAATGATACCTTATCAGTCTTCAAGAGAAGGTCAAGGGTCATTTGAATGAGAGGAATGGTATATGTGGAAGCAATTTGGCTTCATATAGAGGACACAGGGGTAGATGTCCAAAGCCTTGGAGAAAGATAGCATGGAGAAGGATGCAGGGGTAGATGTACAAAGCCTTGGAGAAAGATAGCATGGAGAGAGATAAAGGGGTCTATATACTAAGCTTTGGAGAGAAAGTGGATGAAGATAAAGTACCAACCAATCAGCTCCTAATGCTGGCCATACACTAGTACGACCAGCATAAGATAAGATTCATCTTACGATTTCCCTTGAACTCCCCGGCAGCTCCCTGGCAGTCCCGGACGTACGATTGACACACGATGTACATACTATCTCGCAATACGATCGATCTGCAGTTTAGGAGGGAAGGTCATTGAAAGAACACACACTTCTTTAAAATGTAACTCAAATGACGCCGGTCGGAAGCACGATGCACAAATACATGGCGCGATCTGCATATGATAACGATAGATAATATGGGGTGCACTTCTGATCATACCATACATTTTAAGAGCGGCAGGAGCACGCATCGGATCGTATCCTACCTAAATACTACACGATTCTACACAATTCATCGCCGGACGCATCTATTATCGGGCAATCGGCCCGAAATCGTGCTAGTGTTTGGCCAGCATAAATGTCACTTTTCAAACACAGCCTGTCATTTTTCAAACACAGCAAAGTGACAGTTAGCAGCTGATTGGTTGGTACTTCATCTCTGTCCACTTTATCTCTCCAATGCTTAGTACATAGACCCCACAGTACCAACTGTCATGTTACAGGCTTGGGGTTTATTAACTAAGCCTTGGATGGAGATAAAGTGGACAGAGATGAAATATCAACCAATCAGCTCCTGTCATTTTTCAAATGCAGCCTGTGACATGGCAATTAGGAGCTGAATGGCTGGTTCTTTATCTCCGTTCACTTTATCGGCATCCAAGGCTTAGTAAATAGACCCCTGTGTTTTAAAAAAATGACAGTTAGGAGCTGTTTGGTTGGTACTTTATCTACATCCACTTTATCTCTCTCCAAGGCATAAGCTGGGTACCCACCTGGTCGACGAGTCGGCTGACCAGTGACCTTCCTGATGATTGGTAAGTGTATACACACTTACTGCACCAATCGTCTGTCTGATATGCCGGGCTTGGCATTTAAACTGCCTGCTCAGTTGAGCTGTCAATCACCGCCAGGTACCTGCAGCATGTGTACGAGTGATTGGCGGGTCACCTGTACTCACAGCAGATCGGATATGTACAGCGGATATCCTGTCTGAGAACGTAGCCGCTTTTACGGACACTCCCATAACACGCCCATGAGTTTAACTGTTTTTTTTGTTAACTTCAAGCCGCCTCCCAATCACCACCCCGGAACGCCTATCACTTGCCACCCAATATCTGATACCGCCTTTCCCTATCTATACAGAACCTTCATGCCATAGTTGCTACTGTATGGCAGCTACTGAGAATACCCAACTACAATGGGGCATTCTGATCCCCTATGACATTGCTAACATTCTAAGCCTGATTCAGAGCTGCACACATTGCCAATGTTCTTGTAGATGAGCGAGTTTGTGTTACTCCACCTAAATCCCTAAAAGCTCCTATGGCGCGTGCATTACACAGAGTGCCTTCACGGAGGCGCTATTGCAATCCAGGCATCTAGTATCAGAAGTGTCTTGGAAAAGTGCCGGGCATTCCTGGTGCTGGGCGGTGACTGGGATGTGGCTAAACAGACGCACAGTGATGGAGCGTCTCATGGGCGTGTTATGGGAGGGTCGCGGGTGTGTCAGTGACATAGGTTGCGTACAGAGACGTTCACATAGGCGGCCACACTCGGGCAGAGAAACTGCCAGAGATGTGCGGTCAGGTGAGGTGGAGCCTCACCTGTCATACTTAGGTATACTCCAGAGTTTTGACTATAAAAATTATAAGAAAAAATGTAAGAAAATATTATAAATATCTTTGTATTATTCTAATCGTTTTTATAGTCAAAACTCTGGAGTAAAAAGTGTATGGAAGATGAGGCACTGCCTCCCCTGTCTACCTTTTTACGCACACTCCTGATCAAAACTCACCAAATTTCAAGCACTATATACTGCTGCACCTCTGTATAAAGCCCAAAATGAACCCTCGGGTTTATATTTGTATGTGTAAATCTGGCTCTAATACTAGCCAGTGCCTCCAAAGCCATTCACCTCACCGCACGTCACTTTCAAACTGCGCCTGCCATATGACTGGTGCAAGTTTCGATGGTGCAACTGAACAGTATTTCCGCGCCTATGGACGCTGACAGTGGGTGTCTCAGTCCTTGCACATATGGACATACAGCAGGGCCAAAACTAGGACAGTAATTTGGCGCCCCCCCTGGTAATTCCCCAATAGTAATGCCCCCTGCAGCAGTGGACCTATAGTAATGCCCCGAGGTAATGCCCCTGTAATAGTGCCCATAAAGTAATACCCCTGTAGTGCCCATATGGTAATGCCCCTGTAGTAGTGCCCATATAGTAATGCCTCCATAGTAATGCCCCTGTAGTAGTGCCCATATAGTAATGCCCCCATTGTAATGTACCTGTAGTAGTGACCATATAGTAATACCCCTGTAGTGCCCATATGGTAATGCCCCTGTAATGCCCATATAGAAATGCCCCTGTAGTGCCGCTTACAGAAAAAAAACCAAAAACATTATTTACCTTAAACCCCGATCCGCCGTCCGGTCCGCCCGGCTGCTCCTCGGAACTATGGGAGAGACGTCATGACGTCTCTCCCATAGTGCCCGTGGGGAGAGCCGGAAGCTGGAGTTCAGGAGAGAACTCCAGCCTCCGGCTAACGCGGTGCTGCAGGGAAAGAGACGGGCGCCCGTTGGAAATGATATCTCAGTGGGCGTTCAGGTTGAAGCCTCCCTGCGGCGCCGGGTTGGAGGACACTGGTGGCGGGTGCAGCGGCCCTAGTTGCAGCCCTGCGTACAGATGTACACCAGGTATGGGCTTTGTAGTGGCATTTGCATAAAGTCGCAGAGTGGTGACAGCCAATTTACGCAACCTCTGAATTAGGCCCTCTTTCCCATAGTTTTCCAAGTACCTTCATATTACTTCCATCCTTAACTCTGTTGCACCCATACAGCCAAATGTGCCATCTCAAACTAATCTTTAATACATATGTCAAAAAAAAATATAAAATATCTCCAGTCAGGTGCATAAATATTGGGACATTGACAGAATTTTCATATTTTGGCCTCTATTCACCACCACAATGGCTTTGAAATGAAACAAACAAGATGTGCTTTAACTGCAGACTTTCAGATTTAATTTGAGGGTAATTACATCCAAATCAGGTGAACGGTGTAGGAATTACAACGGTTTCTATATGTGCCTCCCACTTTTTAAGGGGCCAAAAGTAATGGGACAAACTAAACAATCCTAAATCTAACTTTCACTTTTTAATACTTTGTTGCAAATCCTTTGCAGGCAATTACAGCCTGAAGTCTGGAATGCATAGACATCACCAGACGCTGGGTTTCATCCCTGGTGATGCTCTGCCAGGCCTCTACTGCAAATGTCTTCAGTTCCTGCTTGTTCTTGAGGCATTTTCCCTTCAGTTTTGTCTTCATCAAGTGAAATGCATGCTCAATCGGATTCAGGTCAGGGGATTGACTTGGCGATTGTATAACATTCCACTTTTTAGCCTTAAAAAACTGTTTGGTTGCTTTTGCAGTATGCTTCAGGTCATGGTCCAGCTACACTGTGAAGCGCCATCCAATGAGTTCTGAAGCATTTGACTGAATATGAGCATATAATATTGCCCAAAACACTTCAGAATTCATTCTGCTGCTTTTGTCAGCAGTCACATCATCAATAAATACAAGGGAACCAGTTCCATTGGCAACCATACATGCCCACGCCATGACACTACCACCACCATGCTTCACTGATGAGGTGGTATGTTTTGGATCATGAGCAGTTCCTTTCCTTCTCCATACTCTTCTCTTCCCATCACTCTGTTACAAGTTGAACTTTGTCTCAACTGTCCATAGGATGTTGTTCCAGAACTGTTATGGCTTTTTTAGATGTTGTTTGGCAAACTCTAATCTGGTCTTCCTGTCTTTGAGGCTCACCAATGGTTTACATCTTGTGGTGAACCCTCTATATTCACTCTTGTGAAGTCTTCTCTTGATTGTTGACTTTGACACATATACACCTACCTCCTGGAGAGTGTTCTTGATTTGGCCAACTGTTGTGAAGGGGTTTTTATTCACCAGGGGAATAATTCTTCTGTCATCCACCACAGTTGTTTACCGTGGTCTTCCGGGTCTTTTGATGTTGTTGAGCTCTCCGATGCATTCTTTCTTTTTAAGAATGTTCCAAACAATTGATTTGGCCACACCTAATGTTTTTGCTGTCTCTCTGATGGGTTTGTTTTGATTTTTCAGCCTAATGATGGCTTGTTTCACTGATAGTAACAGCTCTTTGGATCTCATATTGAGAGTCGACAGCAACTGATTCCAAATGCAAATGTCACACCTAGAATCAACTCCAGACCTTTTACCTGCTTAATTGATAATGAAATAACAAGGGAATAGCCCACACCTGTCCATGAAATAGCTTTTGAGTTGATAGTCCCATTACTTTTGGCCCCTTAAAAAGTGGGAGGCACATATAGAAACTGTTGTAATTCCTACACCGTTCACCTGATTTGGATGTAATTACCCTCAAATTAAATCTGAAAGTCTGCAGCTAAAGCATTTGTTTCATTTCAAAGCCATTGTGGTGGTGAATAGAGGCCAAAATATGAAAATTCTGTCAATGTCCCAATATTTATGCACCTGACTGTATCTGTCTGTGTCTGTCCGTCCTGCAGTTATAATTTAAACTTTAACGTTATTCTTTGTACATAGCAATTCTTATGGTCCATTTGACTCTTCAACTGTAGGAATAATTTGGGACACACAACAGGAAGAAGCTATTAACTAACATAACATGTCTGTAGTAATTACATATTGTAATATGAATTCATCTCTCATCAAAGATAAACATATTAATAGTTATTAAATGAACTGCAAGTCATTACAAACTCTTGGGGCCAGGGTCAATTGTATCATGTTAGTTTTGCAAGAGCTTCCTTGTTACACAGAAGACGTGCTTGTATAAGGTGGGTTGTTTCTACGTAGTAAAGGGCAGCAGGATACATCACTACATGAATATTGTACGAGAGTAAATCTATATACTAATATGCACTAACTCAGTGGGGTAACAACGTCCTATGTTGTTGTTATTTTTTATAATTGTTTGAAAATGGGTGACAACAATTAATATTATTTTTTTTAACGTTGTTTATGATTAATGATGGCCCAGTAAATACTAAATTCAGAAATATGTTGATACAGTGCTAATGAGTGTAGGAGTCTCACTGTCCGGTTTCGGGGGTTGGGATGTTCAGGCTGTTATTTCTCCCCCTTGATCAAAATGTTTCCTTTCCTGTTTACAAAACCTATTGTCCCTGATTTTGCCAAGTACAGTATATCCAGGTGTCAAAATAGCAAAAAAACAAAGTTCATGCAGCCGCCAATCATCTGGGATATTTATTAAAGTCTTTTCATATGGGCGATACATGCCTTTTGTACTGATTTATTACCGTCCGTCAGTCTTTAGGTATGCATAATACAAGCATTGCTCAGTCTCTCTGTAACTCGCTGATAGGAACAGCCAGATGGGAAGAGCCAGCTCAGTTTGGCACCTAATGATGGGGTCATCTGAAATGTTATGTCCACCAGAAATAATAAGAGTAATTACTTATATTGGACATCAGTGCTAAACTGGGAGATCCCCTTTCTATAAGGGAATATATTTGCATAGTCTTTGCACCTCACTACCTGCAACGCTTCATCCAAGTACCTAGGGGCCTATTTATCAAATAATAATTTATCAAATAATATTTAATAGAGTTTTTAGGGGATGCCCACAAAATATTAAGGATCCCCACATGTATGAAGGAAGGACCACAGCAGATAATCTCTGATTTCTGCTGCAGTTCCTCCATTTCTGACGGCAGCCGCAGCCCCCGTAGGTTTCTATGAGGGCTGTGAAACTGTCAGATTGACCAAGCTCAGGGATACATCTGGCTCGACTAGGATAAAGCAACATCCAGATGGCGTTACCCAATAGTAACCTATGGGCTACTAATTTGCATAAATTACCGGAAGAGGGTTCCTCCCTGGCAATTACAGCCGAACTTATGTGGTCCGCTGACCGTGAATGCACAGAACGGCGCCGGCTCACCATATAGAAGTGAAATTATTGCTTTAGCGATCATTTCACTTCTTTACACATTGCAGGGACGGGCTCCTTTCTGAGCCCTTGTCCCTCCATGGGTATGTTAGTACATTCAGTTGAAAATTCATTTCTTATGGCCACAAATAGTGGCAATAAGAAATTCAATTTATTGGTTCTAAAACCCAATTATTCGTAAATATGCCCCCTAATCACTGGCATCCTCAGGACCTTATTTAGGGTCTAGGTGAAAAACAGCGCACAAAGGATATTCTACTGACATGTTTTGGCATCTAATGATTTTCATGGATTGTAAAGTAGACTTTGGGTTCTGGGGAGTGCGAGGAAGACCCTAAGGATAAATGCATGCATCTTTCCAACTACACAGATGGTGCTGTAGCACAATGTGCTTAATAAAGTAGAGGTTACATCAGTAAGGTACATGGTCACATCAGCACAGCTATCTGGTAGTCCTTTTAAGATATTTCCCCTCGGAAATGGTGAAAAAAAGAACATCGAGATGGCTGGATAACTAACAAGCTTCCTTCATTAAGCTCTGTAGCTGCTGCCAGCATGCAATGATTTAGATTTTCATTTTATCCCCAGCTGGCAACCTGAGTGGCGCATCCCCCAATTCCTGGCGCCCTAGGCTGCAGCCTAATCAGTCTAATGCTAGATTGTGCACTGGGCATCCCGATGATCTCAGTGTTGCTCCGCAATAGAAGGCAGGAGCAGTGTTTGGCACTTATAGTTGGCTGCCTGCAGATGGTTTCTATATAGATTTGCAGCAATTTATGTCATTGGTATTTGAACCTAGAAGCCCATTATAACAGCCAATCTTTCTTGTAGACTATGGAGCTAATGCAGAGCTGGAACTAAACCGGGTGTACTTTGCTGAATGGAAATGTGCACTGAAAAAATGTGTATTTTTCAAACATATGCAGAGCGGTACACATGTACACATTCTGTACATGCATCTGTGTGTGCAGCACAAGCACCTGGCCATTGGTCAGTACATACGCCTGCCCTACAGTTTACTAAGTGCAAAAGGTACCCCCTCGTTTACAAGCATATGTTCTGTTAGTAAGCCTAGATGTGATCCGATTGGCTATAACTCTGCACTGCTGTGTCTTGCATGCACCATTTTTCTGTTCATGTGCTGTGCTTGCGTGCACCCATTTTCTGTTCATGTGCTGTGCTTGACTTGCGTGTTTATGTGCAATGCGAATATATGCAAGATAAACAGGTATACCTACAACTCTGCCCCTGTGTGCTTTAAACAGTAAATAATTTACAGCTCAGTCTAATGTGGTCTTCACTCTACATTAGGGCGAAGACCACATTGGGATTAAACGGGCAGGTTTAACTCTTTAATTTCCAGAGCACATAGCTCACAGTGTACAGGTTGTCCCCAGTCTTCATCAGTTTCCTGGTAAAAGCAGAACAGCCCAAAACATGTTATGTGAGTGACGTGTGTGACACTTATCACTGAATCATTAGTTAAGCATTAGAATAGAAGAACTATAAAAAAAAACAACAGCAGAAATTTATGACATATTATAGGACGTCAGCAGGTCAAACAAACAAAAAAATATTTTAGGCTAAGTATTGGGAAATAATTTCCCCTTATTATTCAGGGCTGCAATTATTCCTATAGTTGTATGTAGAATGTCAAATGTTTTCTATAAACTCCCTGCGCCAAGATTTGGAACAGTATAACATGAACAGTTCCTTGCGCAGATGGAGTACACTCTATTGTAGTGGATGGAGCAGAAGAGCTAAACTGTAGATTCTGTACTATGTAGAGACAGATCATTTGGCTTATTTTAGCTTTGGGTAGTTTTGAATATTTCTGTTATTTTAAAAGTCATTTTGTGCTATGTTGCGACATTCACTGCTATAGACCATACTCCACCTATAAACAACAATGCTAGCTAGCATGTTACTCTTGTCTGCGGTGGTAACAAAATCGCCCTTTAAATAGATCCTTATGCAACAACAATATTACTGGCATGATATCTGAACACCAGTAAGTACAGTAACTAAAGTGTTAATTACTATAACAGCAGTTTACATAAAGTGCACCAAAACATGCAACAAAACTGTATATAAAAAAGACAAAACAGCAAAAGAAGGCATCAAAAATCATAAAGTAAATAGATTTAACATAAAAAAATTCCTACAAATTTTTAACTATAATGATTAAAATAAGAATAAGCAACCATCGCCCTCGTGTAAACAATAGTAGGAATATGTGGAAATGTTGGAAGAATAGACTCACAAACAGAAGCCATTCAAATAGTAAAACTGGTGGTGAAAATATCCAATTTTACAATATTTGCAAGTATCTACTATCAGACCATGTAATGACTACACGATTACGACATTGTAATCGTACAGTCGTTTCACAGTCTGTGTTGTGCCTATACTGAACAATCAGACGTGTGTAGGCACCCTCCCTCATCCCCGAACATGGCCAATCTGTCGTTATCGGCAGATTGACCAGGCATGTTCGGGCGATGATAGATGTCAAAAACGACCAGCAGGAGCGCGCATCGCTGGTCGTTTTTTACATTAAGCTGCCCGATTTGTGCCCGATTATCAACCGATTGAACGATAACTATGTCATTATCGGTCAATCCCTCTGTTTAATCAGGTAGTGGATAAAACACCATATCCATTTATGCAAGTGTATTTATCAAACATGTCATTTCTTAAAAGATTTGTTTAAGATCTAGTTTTAGATGTTATTTTTTCCTGTTCAAATTTATATAAAAGTACAGTAAAGCAACGACAACCACAAAACTATTCCCAGCAACAGCCTAGAAATACTGTATATTATTGTTTTACTTCATTTTCCTGTAGCGCTGTACTTAATTTGATAAATCATTGATACATAAGAGACTAACAATAAAATAGAGATGAAAGGTGGTCCCTACCAGCCTAGGAGTGCATTTCAATTGTTGTTGATTTAATTTATGACAAAAAGATAATTTTCATAGGACAACACCTAATAAATAGGCTATATAGCAACCTCTCACAGCTGTGAAACTCCAGTTTAAAAAGCAGATTCCCTCAGGGAGCAGTGTGGTATATTCGCATATATACCATACAAGCTGTATCAGCATGGAACGGAAACTCAGAAAGCAAGATAAAAATATGGAAAATGAGTGTATGTTATTATGTAATATACTGTACATAACTGGATTGGTTATAATGGCGTATAAGTGGGATCATTGGATACTTGGTGACCCCTTTTTATTCTGTAAAACACATGGTAACTTCAAAGGTTACTTGCCAGAAATCTTTTAAACCTATACTACTTTCTCAGCTGTTTAGGGTGAACCTTGCCTCCTGTGTAAGACTCTCTCAATTGATCTCTGGGTTTAAAATGCTGCACAGAGCAATAATGTCACCAATCCTGTTTACACCATGTCTGACCCCAGGCGGATAGACTGTAAGCCTGTTTTTACCCCCCTCTGATAAACCTTTTAAAATGGATCTGAATGGAAAGCACAGGCATCTATCACCAGTCCAAAGTTATTCACAGCATGATAAATTCATGATAAATGATAGTACATAGAAGTCCCAAAGTTGGGACGTGTAAAGGATTAACTTTGTCAACAGGGCATGGCACTGGATCTCCTTACCTTGTGATGGTAATTGGTATGATAGAGGTCCCCCCCTATCCTGGCATCTGTCAGCTGGTTGGTTGTATAAATCCAAATCTACAAGACTGTCCTGAAGCCCTGTAATTGTGGATAGACACTCTCAGGTTTCCCAGATCCACAGCAGATACAGAATAAAGGCAGGTTTAGGCTTTGGGAGCTAGGATGCAGCAGGCAGCCTGGAGTGGTGTCGTTGTGTGTTTGACAGGAGCTTGTAGCTGTCTTGCTTGTGCATTGTGAGCTGAATGAGGGTGGAGGGGGAGGAAGGTTGGGTGGATCAGAGAGGGGCTGGCAGATGCATCACAAAATCTTAGCACTTGTTAGGTTTTTTTTTTTTTGGCAACTCCCATGAACAGCAAAAATAATAATAATAATTTGTTACATAATCATTGTTATTTAACTAAACAGATTATTGGTCCGACCTGTCAAGATTAACATCTTGTATTGCAATCTACTCAGAACTGCACAGAAGCCAGGGACCAGGTATCCATTATACAAGCCACCTACTATATACAGATTTGCAGTAGTTTATTGGCTGGTTCCTATGCATTCCAATTCATTTACATTGATCTAAGTGACTGCTTTTCTGTGGTGAACTCTTATTTTCACTTAGATCGTAACTGTGTCCCTGACATTTATGTAGCAATAAATGTTACTTTATTCATATAGTAATAGGAATATTTTTGGTCAGTATGCAGTAGGAATGTGGAAACCTGAGTTTAGGGTTAGGGTTGTGCTGCAATTGGGGTTAGGATGCAAATAGGATTAGGGTTAGGCTGCATTTAGAATAATGCTGCACATCCACTAGATGATTAAATTGAGCGATCGAACGATAACGATATCTTTATCGTTCAAACGTTCAATAATCGTTTGCACATTGTTTAAAAAAATGTCTAAAACGACCAGCGATGTGCGCTCCCGCTGGTCGTTTAGACATCTATCATCGTGCAAACATGCTAGACAACCTGACGATAATGTCAGATTGAGCATGTTTGCAGATGATTGATGTGCCTGCACTGAATGACTGCTCGTTCAGTGTAGGCACATCACAGACTGACAAATGACTGCACGATTACAATGTCGTAATCGTGCAGTCGTTTTCATGTCTTTAAGTGGATGGGCACCTTTAGTCTTAGGCTGCAATTAGGATTAGGTTGAAATTAGGATTAGGGTTAGATTAGGGTTAGGCTGCAATTAGGATTAGGTTTAGGATGAAATTAAGATTAGGGTTAGATTAGGGTTAGGCTGCAATTAGGATTAGGGATAGGCTGCAATTAGGATTAGGCTGACGTTAGGGTTAGGCTGAAATTAAGATTAGGGTTAGATTATAGTTAGGCTGCAATTAGAATTAGTTTTAGGCTGCAATTAGGATTAGGCTGTAATTAGCGTTAGGGTTATGCTGCAATTAGGATTAGGCTGCAATTAAGGTTAGGGTTATTCTGCAATTAGGGTTATGGTTATTCTGCAAATAGGGTTGGGATTATTCTGCAATTAAGGTTAGGGTCAGGGCCGAATTAATGGGGGGGCAACAGGGGCGGTTGTCCCTGGGCCCCACACACAGAGGGGCCCCCACACAGGGTCAGTGTGACCCTGCCGAGAACAGGTGTCCGGTGGCACCCGTTCCTGGATTGAGGCTCACTGCCGCAATCTGCTGTTACTGTATGCAGAGGCACAGTCAGTGCTGCTGCATACAGTGGAGAGCGGCTTCCGAGTACTCTCACCGGCGCCATGTGACACATTACATCCACGACGCCAATGAGAGGACCAGGGAGCAGCTCTGCCGGGAGGTCATGCCCGCACGCCGTCACTCAGGTAAGTCTGCGGCGGGGCAATAGGCTTTGGGGGTATGAGGGCGGATGGCTCAGGGTGGCCAGGGGGAAGGGGGGCTCCATGTAGTTTGAAGGGGGCCCCCACAATTGTTGCTCTGGGGCCCTCACAAGCCTTAATCCGGCCCTGGTTAGGGTTATTCTGCAATTAGGATTTAGGTTAGGCTGCAATTACGGTTAGGGTTATGCTGCAATTAGGATTTAGGTTAGGCTGCAATTACGGTTAGGGTTATGCTGCAACTAGGATTTAGGTTAGGCTGCAATTAAGATTAGGGTTAGGGTTAGATTAGGGGTAGGCTGCAATTACGGTTAGGGTTATTCTGCAATTAGGATTTAGGTTAGGCTGCAATTAAGATTAGGGTTAGGGTTAGATTAGGGTTAGGCTGCAATTAGCATTAGGGTTAGGCTGCAGTTACTGTGGGATTTAGTATCAGCCTGTGGTTAAGGTTAAAGATAGATGAAAAGTTCATGGGAAATTGCATTGTCGACATGCTGACTGTCGATATTCACAATTCTGTCAATGCCGACATTGTCAGTTTTGACATTGTAAATGTCAATATTCAGACTAGGGATGGCCACTGCAAAACCATTGATGATCTATGGATGATGGCAAGTGTGTTTGCTTTCAATGGCGATGTTCCGATTTTGAAGAACATCCGTGGTGCCAGCCCAATTTGTAAGGACTGTGCATGTGCAGCACTCAGCCATCGATGGCTAAACCATCTATGTTTTTTTGCCAATGGTTTAAAACCATCGAAGGTAGAGCCAGCAATGGCCATCAATAATTCAGACTATGTTGACATTTAGAATGTCCATTAAATATACCACAGCCTTTTGGTCTACAGGTGGATTCCATCCCCTGCAATCCCCCTCTAACTTATGTCTACTGTCCATTCTATACTTATTAAAAGCCAATGTGGACCCAAAAGTACACCCATAAGAGAACTTTGAGGTGATGATATTTAGATGTTTTTATTTGTAAAACAAGTTGCAATAAATTGTAGTGGTGATGTCAATAAAACTGATATCAAATGCTATTATTATAGCGGTAATATTTACTATTATTGCTATTGAATACAAATATAGACATAAATACAGATCAATTATTAAATGGCTTGTACATATCTTTCCTCAATTTTTTACTAAATTGCTTCTGTGCTTTTCACTCACGTCTTTTATTGATCAGGCAGATTTGCTTATTTTTGGTGCCCTGAGGTACTACCGGTAGGATATAAGTGTATCCAATCACAAGAGCACAATGAGGTACCAAAGTGCTGGAAATAAGCAACTATGATTATATATACTGCTGAAAGGCACAGAAGATAAAACAGAGCGGTAAAACAATGTATTTTGTGATATTTACAGTTGTATTTAAGGGATATATTTTAGCTCAAGGTGACCTGAATGGGGATCCAGTGCATATACAATGCTCCTCTGCTTTTCTATGAATGTTACCGAGGTTACATACTTGAATCCTCAAGGGATGAATCATATTTACTATTACTACTGAGCCTACAAAAAATCCTTGCATGGCAAGTATTCAAACTGACAATAGCGATTAGAATATTCTAAGGCATTGTTTACAATTCCACTGCACTTTACTCTCATATCACTGCATGTTCCCAACCAGCAGCCCTTCCAAACGTTCCAAATAATTCTTTGTAACTAATTAAAAAAAAATGCACATTTCCGGAGAGAAAAATAAACATGTTCCTAAAATGTATTTTATGCGCAGTGTATCTGATATCTGGGAGCAAAAGTACTGCCAGATAACGTCATGTTTTTGTGGCTTGCTGCTGGCATACTTTCACAAGGCTCAATGGCCAAGTCCTCTCTAAGGACACAATCTGTGACCTTGTAACCTCTGTCTTTCTTTAACTCTTAACATAAATTGCTTACGCAGGGCTTGATGGTACTGGCTGGGGGCAGAGATATTTATTTTATCAAAGGACTGAGAGCATGTTGTGGACTTTACCAAAGTAACACTGTCCAGTGATAGAGAGCTATGATTTTATTATTATTATTATTATTATTATTATTATTATTATTATTATTATTATTATCATCTTTTATATACAGTCAGGTGCATAAATATTGGGACATTGACAGCATTTTCATATTTTGGCCTCTATTCCCCACCACAATGGCTTTGAAATGAAACAAACAAGATGTGCTTTAACTGCAGACTTTCAGATTTAATTTGAGGGTAATTACATCCAAATCAGGTGAACGGTGTAGGAATTACAACGGTTTCTATATGTGCCTCTCACTTTTTAAGGGGCCAAAAGTAATGGGACAAACTAAACAATCCTAAATCTAACTTTCACTTTTTAATACTTTGTTGCAAATCCTTTGCAGGCAATTACAGCCTGAAGTCTGGAACGCATAGACATCACCATACGCTGGGTTTCATCCCTGGTGATGCTCTGCCAGGCCTCTACTGCAAATGTCTTCAGTTCCTGCTTGTTCTTGGGGCATTTTCCCTTCAGTTTTGTCTTCATCAAGTGAAATGCATGCTCAATTGGATTCAGGTCAGGGGATTGACTTGGCCATTGCATAACATCCCACTTTTTAGCCTTAAAAAACTCTTTGGTTGCTTTTGCAGTATGCTTCAGGTCATTGTCCATCTGCACTGTGAAGCGCCGTCCAATGAGTTCTGAAGCATTTGACTGAATATGAGCATATAATATTGCCCGAAACACTTCAGAATTCATTCTGCTGCTTTTGTCAGCAGTCACATCATCAATAAATACAAGGGAACCAGTTCCATTGGCAACCATACATGCCCACGCCATAACACTACCACCACCATGCTTCACTGATGAGGTGGTATGTTTTGGATCATGAGCAGTTCCTTTCCTTCTCCATACTCTTCTCTTCCCATCACTCTGGTACAAGTTGATCTTTGTCTCATCTGTCCATAGGATGTTCTTCCAGAACTGTAATGGCTTTTTTAGATGTTGTTTGGCAAACTCTAATCTGGTCTTCCTGTTTTTGAGGCTCACCAATGGTTTACATCTTGTGGTGAACCCCCTATATTCACTCTTGTGAGGTCTTCTCTTGATTGTTGACTTTGACACATATACACCTACCTCCTGGGGAGTGTTCTTGATTTGGCCAACTGTTGTGAAGGGGTTTTTCTTCACCAGGGAAATAATTCTTCTGTCATCCACCATAGTTGTTTTCCGTGGTCTTCCGGGTCTTTTGGTGTTGCTGAGCTCTCCGGTGCGTTCTTTCTTTTTAAGAATGTTCCAAACAGTTGATTTGGCCACACCTAATGTTTTTGCTATCTCTCTGATGGGTTTGTTTTGATTTTTCAGCCTAAGGATGGCTTGCTTCACTGATAGTGACAGCTCTTTGGATCTCATATTGAGAGTCGACAGCAACTGATTCCAAATGCAAATGTCACACCTAGAATCAACTCCAGACCTTTTACCTGCTTAATTGATAATGAAATAACGAGGGAATAGCCCACACCTATCCATGAAATAGCTTTTGAGTTGATAGTCCCATTACTTTTGGCCCCTTAAAAAGTGGGAGGCACATATAGAAACCGTTGTAATTCCTACACCGTTCACCTGATTTGGATGTAATTACCCTCAAATGAAATTTGAAAGTCTGCAGTTAAAGCACATCTTGTTTGTTTCATTTCAAAGCCATTGTGGTGGTGAATAGAGGCCAAAATATGAAAATTCTGTGAATGTCCCAATATCTATGTACTTGACTGTATATATATAACCACAGTGTATGCTGAGACTTATGGTTCTACCAGAGCTGTTCTTACCCTACTACGCCCAGGATTTTTTATTATCCTATTTTGCCATTTTGCTTGTCAACTACAACTACAAGTGTCAACATGGCCACAGGGCATGTTGGAACTTATGGTTCTACCAGACCTATGTATGAAAATTATATCAAGAGAGCTACATTTGATTTTAGAGATCCAAAACATAGTGTTTGTTGAAACTGTCCCTAGCGGACTGATGCCCTACAGTCGGCACAGTTTCCAAGATTCCTGCACAGTGTTTAGCGATAGTTTGCTGCTGAGAATGAACTTTCATAGGACACTTCAAATCACAAGATCATTAAACCAATGGGCATGGTCACAAGGCAGCTAATGCAGAGTTTCCCAAACTCCGTCATTACCGTCCAGGTTTTAGTGATATCCACTATTGAGTCCAGTTGGTTAAATTAAATTGATTGAGGTACTAGTTGTATCACCTGGTTATCCTTAAAACCTGAACTGTAGTGGCGGCGTTGATTTCAAATTGATAAAATGTAATAAAAAAAAAAATCGATGATGTGTTTCTGGGGCTAAATTGCAAATTAACTAATACTTAAAACCACAAATAAAAAATTGTGTGTTAGTAAATGTGCGATTTAGCCCCAGAAACACAACCTCGATGTTGATCGATTTTGATTGCTTTTAAATCGATCAAAATAAATTAAAATCGACCATTATTAAATATAACCCTTGGAATTGTATGCAGGAGGATTACATAAACTGCAGCACTCCAGTTGTGGTGGGGCTACATGTCTCAGCACATCCAGCTTCCAGGGAATGCAGGGACTTGTAGTTCCACAACAGAGAACCACATGTTATCTACCTTTGGCAAACAGCATATAGAGTACAACAATTGATCCTGTGCAAAAAAATCCATAATTCTCAGACAAAATTCCAGTTTTCCATAAATACAGGAATCAAGAGTTTTAGTTGGTGTGTATCCTAATGGGGTCGTCACAAGTTAAAACTATATAGTGACTTATAAAAGGCCTTAAACTACATATCATGTAGCAGCATTAACAGTGCACAACAACCTTCCGTTTCATTTTATGGACAGGGAATTTTTAAAGGGCTATTGCATTACAGCTCAGACTGAGGAGGATTCTGGTCTGGGTGTCCTTCTTGGAGAGTGAAATATCTCTGGTCGTTTGTAATTCAATCTCTCCATGGGACCTGTGTGACCTGGCAGGATGGTGCTCAATAAATCGCATGTCACTTGTCACTCAGTACAGCACCCCAGAGGTAGTTTGTTATGGTGGGCAATATAGTGTAAAGCAATGTGTTAATAATAAAGATCTAGTTCCTGCTTGGCTCTGTATCTGGCTGACCTCGTTGTGTATTTATATTTGGGGTAATCATTTAATGGGTTTCTATGTCTGGGACATTATCAACAATAGCAAAAGATAAGAATCTGACACTCATCCATTCAGCCCATCCCTGTATATCTTCCTAGACAAGCACCTTTCACCCACTTAACCGAGCTGGTCCTGCGCTCATATGCTTGTGGACCGCACCATATAACATCAAAGGAAAGGGGGAAATCTAATATAAAATTAAGTTACTGAAACCACAATAAGCATTAATATTACAGTCATAACTTCATACTGGTGACAATGTGGAATGATCCTCATCACATTTCAAATACATGTGTTCATACGTGTGCAGTACTCCCAGCATGGGCGTAACTACCATAGCTGCAAAGGGTGCAGCTGCTCTTGGGCCCAGAGCTGAGGGGGGCCCATCTACATAGTCCCTCCATTGGCTGCCGGTTTTCTACCGTATTCAATATAAAATACTTTTACTTACACATAAAGCTATTAACCAAACCACACCAACTTACATCTCTTCACTCATCTCAAAATATCTCCCAACCCCACCTCTCCGCTCAGCACAAGATCTGTGTCTCTCATCCCCACGCATTACTTGCTCCCACTCACGGTTACAGGACTTTCTTCGGGCTGTACCCACTCTATAGAATGCCTTACCATGCACAATAAGACTTTCCTCTAGTCTCCAATCCTTCAAGCGTTCCCTGAAAACTCACCTCTTCAGGCAAGCTTATAAGATTCCAGAACCGCCCCCATTTAACCTTCATAGCTTCCATATCTAATTACATCCCCTTTCACAGTCCACACATAACCTCACACATTGTCTTTTTTTCACATCCTCCTGATATTTGGCCAACATTCCGGTGTGAATAGATCATGCAGCCCACCAAGAAACTCTCCATTCTGGCTGGACCAAAATTGCAATATATAGCACCTATCCTTATGTATCAATGACTCTTTCCCTATAGATTGTAAGCTTACGAGCAGGGCCTTCCTACCTATTTATCTGTCTGTTGTTACCCTGTTTTGTTCTATTTATGTTTCCAATTGTAAAGCGCAATGGAATATGCTGCGCTATATAAGGAACTGTTAATAAATAAATTAAAATAAAGTTACATGTGTTATATACATTTTTCACCATTGGGTGGTACATAGGGGCCCTTACAAACTTTTGCTATGGGGCCTTCAAATACCTAGTTACGCCTCTGGTTCCCAGTTCACTCTATTTAATTGCATTCAAGCTCGCTTCCAAATGGATGAAAATAGAGCAGGCTGCGAGCACAGAAATGCGGGGAAACGCGCAACACTGTGAAGACTCAACAAATGTACAAGGTTCTAGTATCGACACTCTCCGCTTATGTTTTTATTTGGAATGTGTCAAATTAACACCTGTGTTTCTCATAAGGGATGAAGTGTTTATACCGACTTGTGTCCACATAACTTTGTCTTTTACCATGGTTATGTGAAAGCTGCCATAGCTGCCTCTTGTAAGCTTAGCAGTTTACTTGCAGTATTCAAGATCAGAGCCGTCATTGGTAGCAGTCAGTGCTGCGGTTATATATGTATGGCTGTTAACATGTATTAAATCAAAGTATTCTCTGTAAGGCCATTATAAGGTCATTATAGACCCACATAATCAATTATACAATTACATATTTCCTGCTAGTTATTTCAAAACTGACACCTTGAGCAGATCTTTGTGAGGCCAGATGATGCAGTTACAAAGGTTCCACGACCCACTGAAAAGAATGTTTTGATAGATCTGTTAAAAGAGAGTGTATCTAATCTTACCAATTACAATTGCAAGGTGAAGCGGGTCCTGCTTCTATCATGTGTACATTCAAAATGATAAAAGTTTAAAGTTGCACAAGGACTTTACAATACCCTCCCTGTATTATGGCTCTTTAAGTGAAAAGTATATATGAACTAAAATCATGGGACAATGGGCTCATGTTACTAACATCTAGTCGGAATGATGATTTATCGTTCAGTCATTCAATTGATCTGCTAATGGATAGGCTCTGAACAATGAACATGCGCACTCCCGTGGCCGACAAATTTTGTCTTTCCAACATGTTGGTCAATTATCGCTTATCGCTGACAGATATTAGAAATATCTGTCGTGGTGAACGACGAACGATATTTTTAATGAAATTGAATAGAAACATAAAAAAAAAATCCACTCCCTGAATGATGTAATTTGTCGTTTGCAAAAATCTGTCATGTACATGATAGATATCTGTCACCGCAGCCCCAGGAGTTTTCAAGGGATAATCTTTTGTCTTTCATCTTTTGAAAAAGATCTGCTAATGGATAAGCCCCTTTAGAGTAGATAGGGAAAAGTATCTATTTCCCAAAAAGCTGTTATCGCAAAAATAACAGCTTTTCGAAATAGATAGTTATGGGGAGGAGGAATGATGAATTCCTTCGGTAATTAGGTAGAACTCCATGCGAGTTCTAAACCTAATTATCTACAGAGAATTGTATGTGTTAATGAATAGGCCCCACCGACAGAAAATGCATACACTATTAGTCAATTGTGCAATTGTGAGCATACTTTATGTAAAGCTACAAAAACAGGTGCACGCAGACCTACACCAGTAGCATATTGCCAGGTTTTTCGTCAGGATATAAGACCTGATTCAAGATTGAAGATGTGTCGATGTTCCCAGAGTTGAGCGATTTTTTGCAACTGGGCATGCATGAAAAGTCCTGGAATCCATTACTGCGCACGCACAAACCCAAGTGGCCCATGGCGTTCGCAATTGCATATGGCCTTGCTAGCACGTTTGCGATCTCTGGGCGTTTCAGGCTGGAGACTGAGTGGTGGCCTAAAGTAATGGCAATAATGGTCCGTTTCATGGGTGTGTTATGGGAGTGTCACAGGCGAGTCTGGGAACGCTGTTATGTCCCCAGTTGCAAATACAATGCTTCAGAGGCCATGTTTAGTTGGACTAGAGGAGATTAGCTAGAGTAGACCCTAGGCTACTGCAAATGTCGATGGTGCGACCGATGTTGTGTCGATCCCGGAGATTTTACAATTGCCATTGCAAATGCACAGAGCGCGGAGCCTGAAAGCAGAAGCCTCACTGCTCGTACACTCCATCGCACCGCGGAGCACAAAGGAAAGGCTGAGATTAGCATTTGCATATTTCCGCAACCGCTATTGAGAGCGTCTGTGTACGCGGCTTACCAACCATCTCTAAATCAGGCCCATAATCAGATACTCTTTCACCCAATTTTTTTAGACATTGCTTTGATAGCAAAATACTCATTCACTATTAAATTTGAATAGTTTATTTTTTTATTTTTAAATCCTCTAAAATACTGCAGGTATTCCTCCCATGTATGAAAGAAAAAAAAACCTTGCTAAAATATGCTCACAGAGCTATATAACATATGCACAGGCTACAAAAAAAGCATCTAAAGGGGTATATTTATAACAATCTGCATTTTTAATACGATTGTGATAAATTATTTTTGCGTAAATTCACAACATGAAAATTAATATTTTAACGCAAGTTTACTATTCTACTCTTGCCAGGATACGAGCACTCATAAGATTCCGTCCTGGCAAAAAGCTAGCACTGCTTCCTGGTTCTTATCCCCGTCCTAAACTGCGCATGCCCGTCTGCATTCTTGCTGCGCTGTGCTGCCTGATTTACCAAGCTCTGGCTTTGCACTACGGAACTTAGTAAATCTAGTAGAACAGAAGCCCCCATAGAAACCTATGGGGGCTGCATTTGCGGAAGAAAATGGAGGAACCAGGGCAGACATTGGAGATATCTGCTGCAATCCCTCCATCGTACATCTGGGGGATACTTAATATTTGTGGGTACCCCACCGAAAATTGCTGCTATCGGGGAATATCCCACATATATTTAATGATAAATAAGCCCCTAATTAGCTTCAGCGGTGGATCTGCAATCAACCAATCAGAGGCAGCTAGCTAAGAGGCACAATTGTCCATTGACCTTTGATGCCTATTGGATCGAGCTCAACATGTTGATATGGTAACATTTAGATTTTTGGAGGAAAGAGGAGGGAGGAAGTTCACAAACACCAGAGTCCGCAGAGTACATGTTTCTAGAGCACAGTCGTCCCTGAATTCACTGTCATATCTGAAGATTATGCAAATGTTTATTCTCAACTACTCATTTTTTGATCGTGATCGGCATATCTGTGAAATCCAACATGTTGGATTTCACCGATCCTGCGATGCAGGGTTGCAGGATTGCAAAATCGCGGCAATCCATCGCAGATGTATGGGGGCCTTAACTCCAATAGCCATGTACTCACTACCAGGGCTGTAACTAGGGTGGTGCGACCTGTGCCATGGCACAGGGCACCACAGGGCAGGGGGCGCTGTTTGGGCCTCAATTTTCCTGTTTATTATCATTCTCACTTGTAGCTTCCTCTTCTTTTATCCCCAGCATCTCCTGGCCTCCCCTATCTCTTCCCTGGCCCTTCCCCATGAAGTCATGGGCCTTTTTCAGGTGCACTATCTTCTGTGGGGGGGGGGGGGGCACCAATGCTCTCTCTGGCACAGGGCACCAAAAAGTCTAGTTACGGCTCTGCTCACTACCAAGCAGCTCTTCAGCACCTCTCTCCTGTAACTTAGCTCTTTAGCTACCTATCAAAACTAATGAGAAAGTGGGCAGGCTTTTATGAAGTCAAATCCTGTGGATTTTAGGACCAATTGAAAACCTCCAAGACAACACAGCTTTGTAAAAAAAATAAAAAAAAATAAAAAACGTGCTTCTGCACTTAAACTGTTTGTTGGCAGTTTTGCAAATCCTGCATGTGATATATAGTATTAATTTATCACTAGTTTAAATTTTCACTTTTCAAACCACTGGATGACTAACAGGCAGTCTGTCTGCTAGTAGTATAACTAAGTGGCAACCTACCAATGTTCAATGACTAAATAAGAATTTACTAATAGTTAGCAAATGAAGCAGTAAGTTGCTTAATTCACTAATTAATCTTTATTTTCTGATTTATTACTGTTCTGGAATGTCATTTATCACTGACTAACTAGTGAAGGTAGTAATTAATTGGCTGACTGCAGTATGTACCTTTGGCTGACTGACTGACAATATTAGTAAAATGGAATCCTGTAACTGACCAATATAAGTTAGAACATACTGAGAGGGAGATTTATCAAAGCTTTGAGAACGATAAAGTGGAGAGAGAAAATACCAATCAATCAGCTTCTAAATGTAATTTTTCAAACACAACCTGTAAAATGACAGAAGCTGATTGGTTGGTACTTTATCTCTCTCTTCTTTATGTCTCTAAGCTTTGATAAATCTCCTCCTACAGTAGATATTTTATTAATTGACTAACAATACATTAATATTTACTGATTAAAGGACTAAATATATTTTAATGGTTGACTGGATAACAATAAATTAGCAACTTGCTGACTAATATAATATCTATTTTTCCTCTCTGCTCTGTTTTATCTCTGTCACTTGTTCTTTGTTATTTTTCCCCTCCTGACTACTACTCAGCTATATGTTATCTCTCGGCTCCCTCTCTGTTCTACTGCTTAATGCTCTCTAATTATCCTGATGTACTCTGAATATACCCCTAGCCCAGTGGTTCCCAATCTTTTTTCGAATCATGGTGCCCTGGAGTAGACGGCACCCCTGAGCCAAAAGTTTTTTATTGAGAAATTCAGCAAAAATTAAATTAAGTAAATTGTGCTTACCTGTCACCCTTAGGTTTATTTATGTGGTGGTTGACAGGGCTGTGCTTCTTTTTTTCCCACATATTTTTTGATTGGCAGTTATTAGCACTGGTTTTGCCTATCACACTGACTTAAAATCATTATATTTCTTACTGGACCATCAACCCAAGGCACCATAGCACCCAGTTTGGGAATCACTGCCCTAGCCATTCCATCTTCCCTCTTACATTCCCCTTCCCCCCTATCCGCCTGCCCGTTGATATTCCCCTTCTCTCTGATATTCCCCTACCCCTTTATATTCCCCTACTGTCTGATATTCCCCTACTCCCTGATATTCCCCTACCCCTTTATATTCCCCTACTGTCTGATATTCCCCTACCCATTGATATTCCCCTATCCACTGATATTTCCAAACCATCTAATAATCCCTTAACACTTGATATTCCCCTACCCTCTGATATTCCTCTACTGTCTTTATTCCCCTACCCACTGGTATTCTCAAACCATCTAATAATCCCTTACCATCTGATATTCCCCTAGCCCGTGATATTCCCCTACCCACTGATCTTCCCCTTCCCTCTTATATTCCCCTACTGTTTGATATTCCCCTACCCACTGATATTCCCAAACCATCTAATAATCCCTTAACACATGAGATTCCCTTATCCTCTGATATTCCTCTACCCCCTGATATTCTTCTACTGTCTTTATTCCCCTACCCACTGGTATACCCAAACCATCTAATAATCCTTTACCATCTGAAATTCCCCTACCCCTGATATTCCCTTACCCACTGATATTCCCTTTCCCCCTAATATTCCCCTACCCTCTGATATTCCCTTACTTCCTGATATTCCCCTACCCCATATGGTTCTCCAACCCCCTGATATTCCCCTACTGTCTAATATTCCCCTATCCACTAATATTCCCAAACCATTTAATAATCCCTTACCCCCTGATATTACCTACCCTCTGATATTCCTCTACCCCCTGATATTCCCCTACCCCTGATATTCCTCTACCCCCTGATATTCCCCTACCCCTGATATTCCTCTACCCCTTGATATTCCCCTACCCCTGATATTCCTCTACCCCCTGATATTCCCCTACCCACTGATATTCCACTACCCCCTGTTATTCCACTACCCTGTGATAATCCCCATCCATTGATTTCCCCTACTGTCTGATATTCCCCTACCCAATTATATTCCCAAACCATCTAATAATCCCCTACCTCTTGATATTCCCTAACTCCTGATATTACCCTACCCTCTGATATTCCCTACTCCCTGATATTCCCCTACACCCTGTTATTCCCCTACCCTCTGATAATCCCCCATCTATAGATTTTCCCTACTGTCTGATATTCCCCTACCCAATTATATTCCCAAACCATCTAATAATCCCCTACCCCCTGGTATTACCCTACCCCCTGTTATTCCCCTACCCTCTGATCCCCCATCCATTGATTTCCCCTACTGTTTGAAATTCCCCTACCCAATTATATTCCCAAACCATCTAATAATCCCTTAACCCCTGATATTCCCCTACCCACTGATATTACCCTACCCTCTGATATTCCCTAACCCTTGAAATTCCCCTACCCAATTATATTCCCAAACCATCTAATAATTCCTTACCCCCTGATATTCCCCTACCCATTGATATTACCCTACGCTCTGATATTCCCTAACCCTTGATATTCCCCAGCCTCTGATATTCCCCTACCCTCTGTCCAGGAGGCTCATGCCCAGTGGGCAAGGAAAATATGATGCTGATTTTCAAAAATGCGAAATATGGCAAAAAAGAAGAACACTTCAGGCGCCATTCCTCCTCTGTGGGACAAGCCTTTACCACAAAATGTATCCCTCCATTTCAAAATATATAAATACAGCGAAAAGCGATATGCCGCAAAAAAAAATCCTTAGATGGCGTTACCCAATAGAAACCTAAGAGCTTCTTTTGCACTTCCCCCTGAGAGGGATCCAATCGGATCCCTCCCAGCACCCCCCTCAGTGCACGCGTCCTCCTGCGCCTGTGCAGATGGGCGCCAGTGGGACTTCTGGGTCATACATCCGGAAGTCCCTCTAATCTCAAAGGACAAAGCTGTTATGGGGAGAGCTGTCCATTGCATTTGTAGGTACTTATCAGTGATATTATCGTCTGTATGTACCCGCTAAGAGGCAGAATGTTCCGCTTCATGGATACGATGCCTAGTACATCCAGCTTGTGAAAGGAGGTGTAATCTGTCGCCATGAGAGCATGTTCAGGATGGGGAGGGGCCACATCCCTAGGGCATGCCTAGAAGACTACCCCTATCTATATACCCAATTCCTCACCTCACTACACTCGTTCATTGCCATGCCCAGCTTTGTCACAGCAGCAAAGAACATAACAGGATATACCCCTCAACATACCAATCTGCAGGACAAAGGTTTCCTTTTAGCGGTGAGAGTGGTCAGGACTCTGATATTATGTTGCACCACCTAAAATGGCAAAGTTGGGAGGTTTGCACCACTGAGCAATTCTAAGTCAGTGGACAGCGAGGACTTCAGTATAATAGATGGTCTATCTCCCAGTTAGAATTCAATCCTGTTTTCCATTTGGCAACCACAACTTAAATTCTATGGCTTTTTAGAGTAGACAATGATGCAAATAACTTAAAAGGGAACTTAACACTTGTTCATTTATATCCACTAATTAATAATAATAGGATGATTTACAAATGATGCTGGTTCTTCTGATGGAAAAATAAGGGTATTTTTAAGTTGTTAAGGCTGCGGAGGGGATTCGCAGGGACAGAGCTTTATCATAAGCTCTGTCCCTGCAAGGGATTTTTAGTAAATCCCTGTGATATTGCCTGAATTCGCAATGCGAATTCAGTCGGTAATATCACACTACAATCTGCATTCAAAATGCGATTAGAGCCCTTCGTGTTTAAATATAAGAGATCCATTGGTTTATTGCTAATTAAATTAAAAACACCATATAATACTTAAATTAAACTAATAAATAAAGACACGGACACATAACAGCTTGGCTAAAAAGATCACAGCTTTTTATTTATAATTGAAAGATTAACCTAACTGAGGTGGCCAGGAAACGCTGCAACTCAGTTCTAGCTTTCTATCTCTGAAACACTCGGGGAACGACTTAAATGTCCCCCCCTATAGACACACTTACGATGGGAAGGACTCGCTTCCCTCATGGGCACAGTCCGAGCGATCCGCATGGGAAGCGCTTGAGTCCCCCCCTCATAGAGAGGACAAATGCGCCATGTAAATAGAGGGCAAGCACCCTCACAACGCTTTCTTGTACCACAATAAAGCCACTGAGATGCAGCGTTCCCCCGCCAATGCTGCGCCTCCCCTAAATGGAGAAAAAAGGGTTAGTACAACAACCAATCGGCAAAGGTTTTGGGCGGGATGGAGGGTTCCAAATGGAAAAGAGGCTGTCTCTACCTAGAACACCCTTAATATACCCTAATAGCTAAACAGTCCCCCAAGCAAAGCATTGACCAACTTAAAACCAGGTGAATCCTTAATTAAACTAAACTGGCCAGCAACAAGGCTGCCAGGCTAACCAATCAGCAGAAAACCTAGGATTCTTACCTATTCTCAAGCCTAATCAGCTTTCGCCTACCATTTGTGATGTGCTTGTGTGTGTGCACCCAACGGTATATTTGCTGGTTTGTCTGTGGTGTTTTTGTTTGTCTGCTATACTTTGACGAGATTAGTACTATGGTATTATTGTGTTTTCTTAGTAATGGAAAAGTACACAGAGAGGTGAATATGGAAAGTATCTTATTAACAGTCATTAGTAACTGCCTTTTCTTATCGCTTGGTATTAAAGTTACAGTAATCAATTCACTGACATTTGGAGCACTAACAGTATAATCAATATACTGCATTGCTATGTCACCCTATGAACATATTATTTACTAAAAAAACAGTTTCTACAACACTGCTGTGCTCAGATAAAATGCTGGATTACTCCATTTTGTGATTACCATTATTATTTTGTTACTGACTATTTGTTTAACCATTTATATTGCTTTAAATGAGAATTTATCAAAAATGTAAATAATGAGACTGAGGCTCCGATTCTGAGGTGGACGCAGCACCGACATTTGAGCAATTGAGCGACTATTTGCTACTGCACATGCGCAAAATGTCCTGAAAACCCCAACAGCACATGCGTTACCCTGAGGGCGTTCCTAGGTGTTGTCTGGGAGGTGGCCTGAAGTGTGTGTAAAAAAAGGGCGTCTCATGGGCCTGGTATGTTATTGTATCGGGCAGCACCGTAACTAGGGGTCCTGGCGCCCGGTGCAGGCCACACCCCCTCCACGTGAGGTCATACAGAGGAGGCGGGGCCACAGGCTGTAAGGGCCGTGGTGCGCACGTCTGAAGCTTCCTAAGGACACGCAAGGCAGCAATGCTGCAGAGATTTTGCCTGCACCAGGCACCCTGCTAGCCAGATGCAGGGACCATAGGTGAGCGGCAGTGCTGCCCACAGGGCTGTGCACGGTTGCACCCTTCGCCCACTCCTAGTTGCCGCCCTGGTCACGGGCATCTCAGTGAGCACAGCTGCATTCCCAAATTCAGAGCCGCAGCCATAGAGGCCATGTTTAGCTGGAGCTGAGAAGGAGACACTGTGTCAGCCATAGGCTGGTGTAAGTTACGACGTTGGACGTGGCAATTCGCCGATGGTGGAGTGTTTTGGAACCAATTTACACTGACCATGGGCACTGAAAGTGGGCGTCTCAGTGCTTGCGCAGTCATTTGCATATTATCGCTGCTGCAACTCCACAAAAAACACACCCACGGCTGCATTAGCGTCGACCTCTGGATCAGGCCCACTATATGCGATTTAAAATTTGCATGGTGCTAGTTTTTGTGTATTTTTGTTAGAGATGAGCTGCTGTTGCCACTTGTCATAGGGGCTGGCTGTTGTCCATAGGGGCTGGCTGTATTCCATAGGGGCTGGCTGTTGTCCATATAGGCTGGCTGTATTCCATAGGGGCTGGCTGTATTCCATATAGGAGCTGTGCTGCACACAGAAGAGGGGGTACTTCAGTGGTTCCTGTGTCACTGCAGTCCATAAAGAGGTGCTGCTCTGTTGTCCAGGGGGTGCTCTTATCAACAACGTAGTTGCGCAGGGGTGCTGCCTGTGTCGTTTATCAAGGGGCTGCTGCCTCATTCCGGCATGCTCTGCCCACCAGTGTAAACCCCCCAAAAAATCAAAGTGTTTTTTTCTGTGTGTGTGTGTGTGCATGTTAGCTGCACTTATCAACAGAGTTGCTGTGCAGGGGTGCTGCCTGTGTCGTTTATCAAGGGGCTGTTGCCTTGTTCAGGGGTGCTCTCCCCCCAGTTTAAATTTTTTTTTTTTTAATTAATAAAAGTATTTTTTTTCTGTGTGTGTGTGCGCATTAGCCACACTTATCAACAACGCAGCTGCGCAGGGGTGCTGTCTATGTCATTTATCAAGGGGCTGCTGCCTCATTCAGGGGTGCTCTCCCCCCAGTTTAAAACAAATAAAAAAAAAAATCGAAATGAATAAAAGTATTTGTTTTGAGTGTGTGCACGTGGTAGCCGCACTTATCATCAACTTAGCTATGTAGGGGTGCTGTTTGTGTAGTTTATCAAGGGGCTGCTGCTTCGTTCAGGTGTGCTCTGCCCCCCAGATTAAAAAAAATATCGAAATTAATAAAGTATTTTTTTTTCTGTGTGTGTGTGTGTGCGTGTTAGCCACACTAATCAACAACATAGCTGTGCAGGGGTACTGCCTGTGTTGTTCATCAAGGGGCTGCTGGCTCGTTCAGTGGTGCTCTCCCCCCAGTTTAAAAAAAAAAATCTAAATGAATAAAATAAAAAATTAAATTAAATCAAAATTAATAAAATTAGCTGCACTTTTCAACAACGTAGCTGTGCAGGGATGCTGCCTGTGTTGTTTATCAAGGGGCTGTTGCCTTGTTCAGGGATGCTTTCCCACCCAGTTTTAAAATAAATATATTTTTTGTGTGGTTGTGTGCGTTAACTGCAATTTAGCTGCGCTATAATTGCTTGGTGACACTGCTGCAAGACCACAGTGTGTATGGAGGACAGTCACATGACAGGGGAGCAGGAACCACATACCAGTCTTGTAGCTGCCTGCAGCAGTCATGATGATGATGTAAGGCCATCAACGTCATCCCTGAAGGCCGATGCCCCAGGGCTTAAGTCAACTTTTACCCTGTTAAAGAAAAAAAATCTAAAGCTAAGTCAGCTTTAGAGAAACAAAAAATTGGCAATATGCCATTTACTACTCGAAGTGGCAAGGAAAGGATAAGGCCTCGGCCTTTATTTATGACTGGTGGTCTTCTAGTTGTGATGATTTAAGCCCTTCTGCTTGTAGGAGAGGTATAAAAAAATTTGTTAAGACGAGTAAGATACCGGAACCAACTGTGTGCTCCGAAAAGTCACAGATCCCCGAGGACAGTCCAAGTGTGTCCACGGTTGCCATGTGTGAGCCTGACCTTTCTAATACTGTACTTGAAGAGGATCCTCCTTCCACCATTTGTGTGCCCTCTGCAAATGTGGGGATGAGCAGCACAAGTCAACATGCTGATGTAGAAATCGAGGATGCTTCTGTGGAATTGTACCAGGAGGATGAGGAGGATATTTATGCAGTTGGCGATAAAAACAAGGATGATGAGGATGTTGATGATACTGAGGAAGTTGATGCCAAGGATGTTTGTGTTAAAACTGTAAAACAGGCAACAGTTGTTGTTGTCCATGGTGGGAATAATTCCATTGCTGTTATGCCTGGGCAAAGGACCAAAAAATCCAATTCTCATGCGTGGAATTATTTCCACCCAAATCCGGACAACCTTTGTCAAGCCATATGTAACCGTTGCCAAGTAACAGTGAGTAGAGGTAAGGACCTTAAACATCTAGGAACCTCCTCCCTTTTACGTCACTTGGAGCGCATTCATCAAATTAATAAGTGTTTTTCAAATTTAGAAACTTTGGCTAAAAAAACGTAACAACAATCAGTCCAGTGTCACCTAGCTGCTCCCTTCTGTCGGGGTTCCAAGCACCTGCAATCTCCACCACCAACACCTGCATCATCAGCAACATCCTCAATCATGATCGGCAGTAGTCCTGCATTCAATTTCATAAGAATGACTGACTCCTCTCCTATACGTGATTCCTCAGACGGATCCTTGAGTGCTACGCCTGTTGCTACAACTAGGGGTGGATCTTCATCCCAGAAAGGGACCAAGAAGACTACTACTAGTAGTAATTTAAAAAAACAATTGACTATTAAACAATCCTTTGATAGAGGAAGTAAGTATAACTGCTGTCACCCAGTTGCGCAATTAATCACTGACGCCATGACGGCTGTGCTAGTATTAGATGGTGAAATAATAGAAAATGAGGATGATAGTGTGGAGAAAGTCCCAAAGGAGGATGAGGGGGAAATTTGTGTCCTATCTGATGCTAATGAGGATGTTTTCTGGATGTAGTTTGCGTAAATCAGCCACCAGTGGCAGCAGTTCTTGCTCATGATAAAAAGAAAGCCAGAAAAGCCACGTCTTGGGTGTGGAATTATTTTAACCTAAATCCTGATAACAGTTGTGAAGGCATCTGCTCCATTTGTAAAGCCAAAGTTAGCAGAGGAAGGGACGTTAACCATCTAGGCACCTCCTCCCTATTACGTCATTTGCAGCGAATTCATGCAATTTGTTTAACAAAATTATATTAATTTGTAAATTAATAACAAGCAGTCCAGTATCAGCTACCAGCAGTTTGGACAAGCACATGCAATCTCCACCACCAACACCCTCTTCATCAACCTCCTCCTTAATAATTGAAGGTAGTCCTTCCAAAAAATGTTTTGTGGGTGCCCAAACATACCAAGGAGTTCAGCCACAAAAGTGTCAGTCTTAGTGGCTAAAGTGCTTGGTTTGTTAAACTGTGCATGTCCTTTTTAATATCCCACATAAGAGTTGGTGGGAGGGACAATTTCTTCTTGCACCTCTTTTCTTTACATTTTGCACATTTTGGGGCATTGCCGACTGACATAATTATAGTTTATTAAACTACCATCCTGTCTGCCACTGCTGTGTGGCAATATTTAATAGATGCCCTACTGTATATTTTTTTAAACTGCCGTGTTTTTATACCTCTGCTCTGTCCAGGGGCGTCTTAAGAGAGGAGGGGGCCCGTGTGCACTCCCCGTGCAGGGCCCCCCCTCTCTTCCAGGTGGCCGGCAGCCGACTGACGTGGCTGGCCAGCCACCGGAGCATTAGTAGACTCCGGGCACTAGAGTGTGCCCGGAGTCTACTGCTTATGCGCAGAATGCCGCGGCGGCCATTTTCCGGCGTTCTGTGCATGCACAGTAAACTCTGGGCATTTTCCAATATTCTGAGCAGCGCTGACACGGACAAGTAAGTTTAAAATAATGTGGGTGCAGGGTGTGCGGTGACCGGGGGCCCATGTGCCCCGCACACACTGCACCCAATATAGATATGCCCCTGCTCTGTCGCTTACTTTAGCCAGCCATATTGTGAGCTGTGAGGTGGTTACAAATGCATAGAAATGCCTGAAAATGATTGTTATTAAGGTTAATAATACTGTAGGAACAAAAACAGGCCAAAATGATGTGCTTTTAGCTGTTTATATAATTTTTGGGAAATAAATACAGATCCAAAACCAAAACCAAAACACGAAAGGGTGGTTTGCAAAACCAAATCCAGATCCAAAACATTGAAGGAGATACAGATCCAAAACCAAAACCAAAACACGGGGGTCGCGTACATCTCTAATTTTTGTGTACAATTATTTTTATGCATACTGTAAAACTACTGTATTGCGCACATTTGTATTAGCAAGGCTTTATAAATAAACCAAGTTAAAATAGAAGTACTGTATTTACTTTTTTTTGTCTCATGGATAAATGTTTTCAGAAAGCAGGGATATGAGGAAACACAGACAACCCTAGGTCCAAGCAACAAAATCAGTAATGGATATGAACTAAATGTCACTGAAACTTCAATAGATCAGTTAAATCCTGCATTTCAAATTGTATAGCTTGCAACTTTTTGGTTCACTGCCACTGTCTACATTTAGGCCTGCACAGCAAGAGGAAGACAATGCCTGAGGAGCAAGAGCAATGTGCCTCCAGTAAATGGGAACTCTAACAGCAGATGCTGCTGATTGGCTGCCGGTCCGCAAGCTCTGACTGGCTCGCAACAGGCACTCTGACGTCGACACTCTGTCTCTCAAGGCCAGGTTGCGGGCAACTGCCAGCAGGTCACGGTATGCTGCTCCAAACCCACAAAGCAGCAACCTGGCCCCATCCCCCACCCCCTCAAGTCCACGTGCCCCCTTAGCCCCTCCTCTAGTTGCGGCCCTGTTTAAGAAACCCTCCCTTGACTCTATTTTTAACTACCGCTTCATCTCTCTTCTTTCCTATTCCTCCACGCTCCCTGAGAGGATTATCTATCTGTGACTCGGAATCGGTATGATTTACTGCCGGACCCCTGCCCGGCGGTTGGAATCCCGACACCAGGTGGCCGGCAGAGGAGGAAATCCCGATCGTCGAAGGTAAGTATTAGCTAATCAATTTCTAACCCCCTAACCCTCCTTTAGGGTGCCTAACCCTAAACTTCCCCCCCAGTGCCTAACACTAATCCCCCCTCTAAGTGCCTAAACCTAACCCCCCCATCCCCGCCACCTAAACCTAAGTCCCCCGGGGGGGTGCCTAACCCTAAGTCCCCCCGGGGGTGCCTAACCCTAACTCTCCCTTCCCCTAGCCTAGCCCTAGCCTCCTGGGGTGGTGCCCAACCCTAGGTTCCCCCCGGGAGCCCTAAACCTAACCCTCGCCCCCGCGGCTGTCTGCAGCGGGGGCGATGCAGAAAGCCGGGATGCTGGGCGGCGGTCTCCCGGCAGCAGTAAAATGACAGGCGTCTAGATTTAGACGCCTGTCATTTAACCCTCGCCGAGATAAAGCAGTCGGGAAGCCGGCTATCGGGATTAGGTCCGCCGGCTTCCCGACTGCATACCCTGTGACTCACCTCATTACTCTCTTCCCATTCCTTGCTTGAACCTGTTTAATGTAGTTTTGGCACCTCCACTCTGCAGAAACTGGCTTCACTAAGGTCATCAATGACCTTCTCACTGCCAAAGCCAATGATCACTCAATTCCCATCCTCTTAGATCTATCTACTCCTTTGTCACTGTCTGATTCTGCTTCAAACTCTCCATTCCATCGGCCTCTGTGGGTCTGTCCTTTCATGGTCACCTTATGTCACACTGTGCTCAAATTGTGTGACTTACCTTGCCATTTGCTGCAGGTCAGGATTTCTGCCTGACCTTGTTCGAGAACCATGACATCACTGACATCACCATCATGCACTATGTCAGCTGTTAGCATTCTTCCAGTGGGAGTGCTCCTGCCTCAGCTGACCTCAACAGCCTATCATGGACTTGCAGCAGTCATATCCCCTGTGAGAACTACCACTGGTGCCAGAGCAAAGAGTTGCTTCCCAGTGTTAAGTTCATTCCTGTGGCTCCTTTGTGCAGAAAACCATCACTGCTACCTGGCTCTCTATCTACAGTTTCTGTGTCCTGATCTGTGTGCTGCTGTATTCCAGTTTAGGAATCACAAGCTGTTCCAGTGAACTCACTCAGCAAACTTCAGTTGCAGTCTATTATCCAGCTCAGTGCAATCACCAGCTGCACTGATTAGAGGATTCCTGCAATCAGCCTCTGCAAGTCTGTTCCTGACCCTGGCCTTGTTTCTGACCTGCTTCTGTCTAATCCCTGGTACTGCGTTTGGTAATCTGGTTTGACCTTGGCTATCCTCTGCGACCTGCACACGTTTGCTCCTTGGTACCTTGTTGTCCGTTTGGTTCTGACCCGGCCTGTTCACTACGCTGAAAGTCTTCTCCACTCCATCCAGAATTCACCAGCACCTGTATAGGGGAACCTATACTGAGGGCTGCAACCTGTGTGTCGGAGGCAGCCAAGCCCATACCCTCTTGCGAGGGTCCCTGGTGAACATTGCCGGCACATTTAGAGTCCGCGCTTCAGAAATAGGTCACGCCAACCCACAAATACGGGTTTGCCATCCAAGAGTTGAGACATCTTATCTCTCTAGCCATTTCTTATCTGTCTCTACCTCTGACTCCTTCCCTTTCTGTACTTATCGGGATTCGGGCTAGGCCTCCTCATCTTCTCCTTGTCTTATCTAGTCTGTTGTTTTATTTCTCTGTGTTGTTCTATAGCTATGTCTTACTTAAGTATGTCATACTTAATTTTGCACTTACAATATGACATAATACACTGGTACTAAGTATATCCTCTCTACAGCGCTGAAGACACCATGTGGCCATATTTAGCTGAATGGAGCTAAAAATATGTGAATATCGCTGCTGCCTAGCTTTGTATTGAGATGCCCACTGGCTGCTTATCAAGCCTGCCGCTTGCGTACCGGGATGCAACCATTGGACGCACATCGGTCAATAATGGACCATCTGAGCAACCCTATGGTCATGCAAAATGGCCGTTGCAACTGAGATGAGTGGCGTCACGAGGAGGGTGCGTGCAGTACCGGGTGACAAAATCCGAGGGGAGACACCGAAATAGCAGAGGTGCTCTACTCATTGAGTGACTGTTGGGGTACAGTCATCATTCTTGTCATTCTTGTCTACTGCTACCACATACACATGAACTGCAACCAAACTTCTATGTTATTGAACTTATTATCATGCTTTATTTTTAAGATACTGATATATAACACATGCATACTTGCTGATTTTCTAGCAGCCAGGTCTGCAAGTATGCATGTGTAATATACAGAGCCGTAACTAGACTTTTTGGTGCCCTGTGCCAGAAAGAGCATTGGCGCCCCCCTCATTTTTTAAAGAGACATAATGCACCCAAAAAAGGGCCATGGCCTCATGGGGAAGGGCCAGGGAAGATATAGGGGAGGCCAGGAGATGCTGGGGATGAAATAAGAGGAAGATACAAGTGAGAATGAAAATAAACAGAAATTTTACAGGCCCGAACAGTGCCCTCTGACCTGTGGTGCTCTGTGCCATGGCACCGGCCGCACTACCCTAGCTACGGCTCTGGTAATATATCAGTGTATATCGGTGTGGTGGTGCAATCGCGTCATCATTTCCCTCACCCCCTTTTTATAGTGGCGCGATCACAGGCATTGTAAAGCATGGGGCGGGCCTACCATTACGCAATTCAGCATGAAACAAGCTGAATTGTGTGTGTGTGGGTGCGGGCGGGGTGCGGGCGGGTTCGTGGCAGACAGCTCCAGGAGACCGGGTGCGCCATGCGATTCTCAGGGGAGCACGCAATTATGTACACATGCTCTTTTTGAGCGTTACACATAATAATAATAAAAAAGTTACATAATGTAGCTGCATGAACTGTGCATAATGTATATACTCCACTAGGGTTGGTCTGTTCTTTCAAATAGTTTTATTTCTGTGAAACTGCAAGTGCTTGGTACCTTTAATCATATTGTTGCCAGAAAACACACAATAATGTTGGCAGTTACATTACTAATATGCTTGTTAACTTTCTGTTACTATATGCTAAATTCTGCAGAAAAGAACAGTACAAAAACACATAAGGGAGGAAAACAATGAAAAACTATAACCATTCTTTCTAAATAACAAGGTCAATGCTATTTCTTTACTAATTTAGGTCAGGTAGTTGTGTCCAGTTTATTCCAATGATATATCCCATGTTAATATTTATTTTTTAAAGTAGAAATGCTGTCTCCAAAAGTTTTACATTACACTTTATACAATTTGACATCAATTAGATATCGTAAAAAATGTTTTACTGTTATGAGCCGCTGCGGCTCACATCTTTGTCCAGTCCTGGCCATTGCTAGGTGTGTGGGCTACCGGAAGACATCATTGACACTGGCCCGGCTGTTACCTGGGAACCGGGGCACTTTCTCCTGTCGCTTCTGCCTCTCTGCTCAGCGGCTGCCGCTTGTCTAGCTAATTAGGGGGTGTGGTTGAAGCAGGCCTCCTGATTGGATGCCTTTCCTTGTAAAAAGCAGTGAGAACGAAGCCTCATTGCCGGTTATAGCATCCATTTCCTGCATGTAGTTGACCTATTTCCTAAAGCCTCCTGTTCGTTCCTGTATTTTGGTTATCTTCAACTTCAGTTCCTGTCACTCTAATTCCCTGTGCCTTGCTGACATTCCATCCTTCTAGTATCTTGTCTCTGGCTCCAGACCTTAAAGCCCGATGTTCTACTCTGGTCTCAGCCCTTGCTTTCAGTTTCCTACAGTACAGTATATTCTACTAGGCCCTGGTTACCTAATTACTTGACTCCTACTCTGTCCTTAAACCCTGCAGCCATCTGGTTACTTGCATAAACTCCTACAATCCTGAGTGAAGTCCTGGAGGCATCCAAGTACCGGTGAGAACATAATTTTCTATGGGAAAACATCAGCTGCTATAGGTAAAGACCTCTGCAGCGTGTTTCTAAGAGTGTATGTAGTTTACTAGATGAGCCATAACATTTAGTTTGTAATATTGCAATGTGCACATACACACCTTGCAAAAAGCTTAACACAGAAGATATCCAAGGGCCTGATTCAGAGTTATATGCTACTGCATTCGCAGCTACAATCACGCTTGCAACATATGTGAGAAAATATGCTTATGCCTGAAAAACAGACTACCTGCCTGAAATAATGTGCTTGTACTGAGCAAAAACTGCTATACTAACTGCACCTATCTGCGTTGTGTGCAGCTCCTCCGGGGGTTGAGAACACACCACCATTGACACAACATCGGATGCACATCGACTTTTCAAATAAGTCCTGGGCAACGCAGATACCAAGTCAACCTTCTCTCTAAAACCTCTGAAACTGTGGTTCTGTGATTGGGAACGCAGCCGTGACCACACACAACCTTAGAACTCCCATGTGCCGACTTCCTTTAGCGAACATTTTCGCGCACCTCCCTGTCTCCACCCAGGAACGCCCATGTATTGCAGTGGTCTGCACATGACTTTGCGATCATAGAGACATTTTGATTGGCGTGCGCAGTGAGACTTTCCTCAGCGTTTCGCACATGTGCAGTAGCAAAAAAATCGCTCAACTGCATGAAGTTCGGCATAGAGTACAACTCTGAATCATGGCCCCAAGATACTGATGATACAGACCGCAGTCACAATTGTTCTCAATAGGAACTGCTGTCTGGCCCAATTTACCAAGCCCGGAATGGCTATCATGGAAAGTGTTTTTAGTTAAATACACCCCACAAATTATTTGTTATTACCAAAATACGTGGTGATAAAGAAATGATACTTTTTGGCTGCCCCAAGTCACCTATGATAAAAATAAGTTTTAGCTAAGGGGTACAAATATTGACTTGGACAACTCCATGTTGAGATGCCAGTGGTGCATGCAGCTTTTCCATATAACACACACCTACTGGGCATGGGCAGTTTTATTTTGACACTAATTTAGAGTTGAGTCCACCATCTCTAAATATGTCTGCACATTTCACATTTGGCCTCCCTGCACAGGAGCATCAGAAGGGTTTACCTGTGAAATATGTGTGTACGGTTTGGGTACGGCATGCCGGCGCTCTGGATCTCAATGGTTAGAATCTTGGCACCAGCATTAGGATACCGACACTTGTTGGTAAGTATCCTACCCCTAAAGTTGACCGTCCCTCCCCACAACCTAAACCTAACTCCCTCCTGCAGCCTAAACCTAACCCCCCCGCCACAGCCTAACCCTAACCTCCCCCCGTATTCTAACCCTAACCCTCCTCCTAGTGCCTAACCCCTAACCCTAATACTTACTGTTGGGATGCCGTCAGTTGGGAAGCTGGTGCCAGGATTCTGACTGGTGTCGGGATTCCAGCGCCGGCATCCCGACAGCTGTCAGCCGCCCCAGCAAATTTTTCCCCTAAGGGGGCGTGGCCACATCTCCCACAATTTAGCCACGCCCCCATCACCCAGGCCCGAAGCGGCTGTCTGCACTCCTGATTATTTAACCACATCCCGTGTGTACAGGTGGCGGTGTATGTACACACCAGTGGATGCCCTGTGATAAAGAACAGTCCTTTATTTACAGGGGCTCTGAGAGGGGGGGGAGAGGGCACTAATTACTGGGCCCGGGCTTGCTGGAGGGAACCAGCGCTGCCCCCCCCACCCTCTTACATTACAGCAGCCCAGCACACGCTGCTGTGTGCTGAGCTGCACTGGGAGACTGCTCACGGCTGCTAAGCAGCAGCCGCAGCAGTGTCCTATGCCTCCTGTGTTCGTTTTTTTCCTTATGGGGCGTGGCTGTCGGTTTGCCTGATTATTTAAACAGTGGGGTGGTTTATCTGATAGCAATGTGGTAGTACAGCTGTACTCAGACTGAAACCGGTCATGAGGCGGAGGTTGAGCGTAGTGGAGGCATACAGCTCTCCAGCCGGTGACTGTATTTCCCGGTAGTGGCACAGCGCTGTAGCAGAACCAGCATCTCAATAGCGGTAGTGGCATTTGTGGAATGCAGTAATAGTGGGTTCCTCCAGAGCTAAGTGGATGACGTTCGTCTTCCACTGTGGAACTCTAACAGTGACACGATGGTGCAGCACATGCGCAGAACTACAGACGGCGGCCATCTTGGTAAGGGAATGAAGCATCTACGGAGGATCCAATATGGAGTATGCACAGTGGCATTCTCCATTCTCAACATTTTCTCCGCCAACAGAGGGTCTGATTCTAATACCCCTTTTCAACCAAAATTCCGGGTCTGACCCGGAGTTGGAACAGGGGGCCTGATTCAGACCCGCTAGCGAGCGCTATGTTCTTTGACCATCACGACCATCGGGCTTAGAGCCAAAGTCACTCCCACTGACATCATTACTGATGTCAGTGGGGCCAGACTCAGACGGTAGGCGTTCCCATGGGAACGCCTCCGTCTGGCAGCCACACCCCCGGCACGCCCACCAAAGGGGGCGTGCTGTCAGTCACCACCGACAGCACGCCCCCTTTGGTGCGAGACCCCGAGCGACGTATTTCTCGTCGCTCGCCGGGTCTCGCGCATGCGCATGACGGAGCTCCCTCCTTCATGCGCATGCGCATTCGCACAACATCGACCCGCTTGCGAGCGAACTTCCCTCGTGAGCGGGTCTGAATGACCCCCATAGTCACCTGCTTAACAATGTGATGTGCTGCTAATTAGTTCTAAGGAAACAAAATCCTGTTTCCAGGCCTTGTGGTTTACCTTGTGCCACTTTAGGGGGGGCCTGATTCAGAGGTGAACGTAATGGCGATGCCGCACAAAAGTGGCCTATATTTTCAGCCTGCGCATGCGTCCAAGTCACACTGCGTATGCTCCTCGATGGTTAGCACACAAAGACGCAGGCAGAAATTGCACGCAGATAGAAGGTACAGGAGGGTGGCCAGCCAGACATGGGAGTGTCACGGTCAGACTACTGCATCCAAAGACGCAGTTGCACTAACCCCGGGGGCCATGTTCAGGTGGAGAAATTGGCATAGGGTAGGTGCAATCTACAATGGCGCATCCTATGGCATGACCGATGGTGCATCTTAATAGTACACACAGCAGCGGATTAGGGGCCTGATTCAGAGATGGACAGAATTGCACAGCTGCACACAAGCGAACACAAGC
This sequence comes from Taudactylus pleione, assembly GCA_031769625.1. NCBI lineage: Eukaryota > Metazoa > Chordata > Amphibia > Anura > Myobatrachidae > Taudactylus > Taudactylus pleione. Next base: position 8,373,872 of record JAUIMM010000109.1, on the reverse strand, counting down.
AGCCGTGCAATTCCGTCCATTTAAAATGCAAATGCAGAAGGAGGTGTCACACACCACCTTGCTGCATTTGCGTGATCCCAGCGCTGCGACCCAGGTCGCAGCCTGGGGTCACCATCGAAACAATCGTGACCATCGGTTTCAATTGTTGCCAATGTTCCATTTGCCAGGCTGCGAGAGCTAAAGCTTCCCGCAACCTGGTCGGGTCCTGGCAGCTTGCGAGGCCAAGACGTCTGCGTGCACCCACTCAGACTCTGGCCTCGTCCCTCCCTGAAAATGGAAATGCTGCCAGGGAACGTCCCCGCTCTGCCTCCCAAACGCTGCAGCCTGTCAATCAGGCTGCGGCTGGGACACACTGCGAGTGGGCTCTCAGTCGGTGGGCTGCACATGCGCAGTATACGCTGCACAGGCGCATGCGCCATCCTCCAAGCATCGGAGATGTGCGCTAACCATCAAGTTAGCGTACATCTCTGAATCAGGCCCTAGATCCGCAGCCAGAGGCTTCCTTAGACTGATGGTCGTTATGGTGATCCGATCTGATGGTCGCGATGCTGATCCGATGGTGATCGCCACGATGGTGATCCGATGCTGTGTCGCAGCACTCGGATCTGCGATGTTGTCAGGAGGCATCTTCTCTCTTCAGACACCTCAGGATGCATTAGCATATTTTCACATTGCTGCTGCATCCAAAGACGCAGCAGCAATATGAACAGCGTCAGAATCAGGCCCATGGAAATCAGCTAGTGTTTAGCAAGCATTTGCCAGAGTGGAGGCTTGAGCACTCAGAGGTGATGGCAGAATGCTGTAGCACTGTGGCAGAATGTCCCAGTGATGTTACCGTATGATATCACCAGGTATTTCCTCCATCTCGGCAGATCTGCGCCCTTGCTTGTGATAGGTAAATCAATTAAAGCCATTGGTATCAGGTCCAAATGGCATGAAATCTACAGTATCTAAAACAAAGGAAGCATATTGCAGTCTGTGATAACCCTAACCCTGTTACTGTATGTCCCGACTGCCGCAAATAGATTCAGAAGACAGTAAAAAACATTTTTATAATTTACAATGACTGATAAAACTTGCTGCATATGATAATGGTGCTCCAGCCAATCAGCTCCCACCTGTCATCAGTTTGAAAAATAACAGTTGGGAGCTGATTGGCTGGAGCTCCATTTATCACTCGTTGTTATTGTGAATGATAAAACTCGTTGATGCATAAGACCGTACAATTGATAATATCTGCAGTTGCAAAAACGTGCATACTTCAACACTGGATCCAGGTTAGGTGTGGTATATTTTGTTGACATCATAGCTACATTCATAATGTCAACATGGTCTAATGTCGGCATGCAACATGTCCAAGTACTTGACGTGTCGACATTCCCCATGTCGTCATTGATTGAATGTCAACATGATTAAAAATTGTCAAACAAAACGTCCCTGGTGATCTAGTGTTGACTTACCTGGTACAGTGGGTGGCTCCAGCCGTGTCTTCCTGGTCCAGCAGCGACGTCCTCATGACTTCTGGCACAAGGTGCAGCCCTTCCGGCGGTAAGCATAGCCTAACCCAACCCTGCTCTGTCGTTCCATACAGTGCTCATTTCAACATGCTGCAGATGCCGGCATGTTCAATGTTGACATTTCAATAATAAATGTAAACATTGTAAATGTCGACATAATGACTGCATCCCATCAAGGTTAGCATATGTGTCAATATGCGCATGCGCGAATTACTCACTGCGCTCAGGAATTGTGCGCTCGTAGTACACAGACTGGACGCTAATTTGAGTGACAGCGCCGTTTGTGGGTGGTAACAGAGGAAGGTACTTGTGAACGGGGGAGTGGATGTGTGAATGCAGGCGTGTGTGGGCGTCTAAATGGCGTTTTATGGGTGTGCATAATTAGCAAAGAAGCGTCATTGTACACGTCACTTGGTTGGATTTTAGACAGCACTTATCCCAGTGCTTGTGGAGGGGTAGGGTCTACCTCAAGCGCTGCGTGTAGCTCCGATGGCTCTTGATGTAATCGATTAATCACACACTCCCTGGAGATGATGTGTGCTAAGACAGAAAGGGGGGCGTATTTATACCGGTGTGCATTTGCTCTTCCGTCGCTCTATAAGGGATAGAGGGCGTCCTTCCACCAGACAGTGCGATCGTTTCATTTGCATACCTGGCCCCTTTTGGCTGTGTGAGAGCGCAGCTTAGCGCCCGGGTCTGACCCTCGGTTCTTACTCCTTTTTAAAGCAGTTATTCTACGTCTTTGAAATGGATTGGCTTCAATCCTCTCTTCATAGGGAGACTAAAGTGCAATTCTGCTTAGAAATGAGAGAAAGCTTCATTAACATCTTCTCTCCCCCTAAAGAAAATTGCAAATCAAGATGTGTTTTCAGGATTTGGGTCTGTATGGAAACAGAATTGCTTTCAGATGGTATACCTGTTGTATAGTAAGTGGTGTTCCCTTATTTCTAGGTAGTGGTGCAGTTCCCCTTATTCTTTTCTTCCTCTTCCACCACGTCCCTTGCTGCTCCCCAGTAGTACCTATCCCCAGGGCCGAAACTAGGATATCTGTCACCCAGTGCAAGGTAGCAATTTTGCGCCCCCTTAGTTTCCGTACCTGGATTTTGTCCTTGCTCCTCCATAAGACAGTGCACTACTCAGACGTCCCTGGTATAGTGACTTACATTATTCCACACACAATGATGCCCATTACACATTATGCCACACACTGTAATGCCTATTACCAAAGTGCCACTTACATATTTGCCCGACACCATTTTATGCCCCACAGTAAGGCTTCTAATTACTTTAAAATTACCTCCTCGTTGTCAGGGGTTTATGCTCATTGCCAGGGGGTTCCATGCTCATTGCCAGGGGGTTTCATGCTCGTTGCCAGGGGGATTCATGCTCGTTTCTATGGGGTTTATGCTCATTGCCAGGGGTTACATGCTCATTGCCATGGGGTTTATGCTCGTTGCCAGGGGGATTTATGCTCGTTGCCATGGGGTTTATGCTCATTGCCAGGGGGTTTCACGGGAGAAGATGCAGCTTTTAGCATCTTTTCCCGGCACCTGCGCTGGCCTAACAGACACTAGAGATCCAGTAAGGACCTCTAGCATCTGTCTCCTCCTTGGCGGCGGCCATTTTTGGATGGCCGTTTTCTGACTCTCCAGCCCCCAAGCCACCATGAGTCATCCCTTTTTCACCCCCTGCATTCCGCCACCCGGTGCACGTGCACCTCTAGCCCCCCTAGTTGCGGCCCTGCTATCCCCTTGTATTCACTTCTCTTATGTTTACTGTTTCTTCGTTTGTTTATTGGAAATTCAAACATTCAATTTACTGGTATTTATTATTTTAGATATGCTGAACGTCTCAGACAAAGTCTACATTATATTTGGGGATATACTAAGGGTCGATTTTCTGGCTTATATTTTAAATCGCCTGAAATTCACAGACACAGACTTAGTGTTTTAGTGTCTACATTGCAGATCTACTCATTCAGTTTTGAATTTGATTTAAAAATCGCCATCAATGTCAGCCAGATGTTGCAGGTGTAGGTTATGATTTTTCAGTTCAAAACCGAAAGGCAAATACAACATAAAATACAATGGCAGGCAAACCCATCTAAAATAGAAGCACTGCACAGGTCACTGTGTTCTGTGCAGGCTACTTAAGGTTAAAAGTAAATGAAAGTGTTAAAATGTAAAAGAAAAACTGTGTGAGCCCCCCAAACTATAACCAGCCCCGTTAGTAGTTAGTCTCAGCCTGGGTTGGTGCAGAAAAATAGAGGGAAAGATTTCCACTGGGTAATTCTGTTTCCTTCCACAATCCAAAAACATACTGGCAGGTTACTTCGGGCAAAAATTAACAGTAGTCTGTATGCATACCCAGGGTTGGACTGGCCTACAGGCAGACAGGGGAAATCCCTGGTGGGCCCCACTGTCTGTGGTGGAGCATGACCACTGATCAACATGGGGGCTTGGTTCCCTTCTATGGAAACTACACCAAGATTTGCCGATTGGATAGCCAAGTGTCTGTGGTGGCTGGCCACACCCCCTCTGGTGCATGACCACACTCCCATAGCATAGGCCCCTACCACTGCATTTCCCCTGTGGGCCCTTCATGTCCCAGTCCAACACTGTGCATACACAACTTTGCTGGTCCAGGATGTGGGGAATTGCTCGCGCTGAAGGCGGGGAAGGGGGGTGGAGCCTTAGGGCACACCCAATCGCTACACTGTGAGGGCATGCCCAGCATTCTCCGAGATGCTGGGCGTCCCCCCAGGCTCCTCTCTACACTGTGAATAAACGCTCTGCATTTGGCATCTATTCTCTCCACAGAGCAGCTGTGTGTGCTCCCCCCAACTCCCGCCCCCCACTGTGGGACACTGCTGCCCATGGGTGGGAGAGCGGGACAATCCCAGAAAAATGGGACTGTCCTACTAAATGTGGGACAGTTGGGAGGTAAGCGTGTATGTTTACATGCGGTAGGGACTATAGATTGTAATCTCCACTGTATAAATAACTCAATAAATAAATAATAATAAATAAGATTTGTTGTCAGTAAGTTGAAGACGGTTAACTTGACCAAGGAACTAGAAAAGCAGGGATTAAACTAGAAGGTCCGGCATGGTCAGTCTCAAGACAGTCAGACAAAACAGCCTACAGGCACTAATTCAAGAGTTGACCCCTGCATTATCTTACACTAACCACCTGACATTTTACCACATGTTCCCACGTCCTTGTCACGAACATACACCAACAGTCACATCACAACACACACACTGGGGACCCAAACCTGGGATTGGATTCTAAAACAGTTAAATGGATAAGAACTTGGTTGCAGGACAGGAAACAGAGAGTTGTAGTAAATGGATGCCGTCTCAGGAGGGAAAGGTTTCCAGTGGAGTACCCTAGGGGTCTGTACTTGGTCCAGTGCTTTTTAATATCCTTGTTGGGAACTGGTACTGAAGGGAAAGTATATATTTTTGCAGATGTCACAAAGGTATGCAATAGGGTAGACACACCAGGAGGGGTGTAACAAATGATTGATGATTTAGGTAGACTAGAGGAATGAACAAGATCTTGGCATCAATAAAATAGCAAAATCATGCACTTGGGTCTCAAAATTCTACAGGCTAAATATAGTATTAACAGTACTACAATGAACACTACTGAGGAGGAAAGGGATCTAGGAGTCACTATTTCAGGTGAATTAAAGGCAGGTAAGCAACATAACAAAACAACGAGAAAAGCAAGTCAGGTGTTAGGTTACTTAGGGAGAGGTATCAGTAGCAGGAAGAAATAAATAATAATGCCCCTGTATAGGTTACTGGTATGGCCTTAACTAGAGTAAAGTGTTCAGTTCTGGAGGCCATATCACCAGAAGGATATAAATACATTATAGACTGTACAAAGAAAGGCAACTACAATGGTGCATGGCCTACATCACACAACTTACCAGGAAATACTAAAAGATCTTAATATGTATAGCTTAGAGCAGAGAAGGGACAGGGGGGAAATGATAGAAACTTTCACATATATCAAGGTACAGGAGGAAGACATTCTTCAGTGGAATTTTTTTTTTTTATGTATTACTGTTATGAGGAAAAATTATAGAAATAAAAACAGATTTACAAGACGGTAAAATTTTATCTTTGTAACATTTTCATGTTTCAATTCTTATTTTTGCTATATGGTCACATCACAATATTTGACACATGGGAAGCAATGTTTTCTTTTTGTATTAAACCGCTTGGTTGTTATAAGTCCCTGGGGAGATTCACACGTATGAGAGGCACAAATGAATCCCAGGAGGCCTGATGAGAACAAGATTTTAGGTGTGGTTCTTTGGCAAAGTCGCAGCCTAGAGGACTGGCATGTAATTGACTGTGGTGTGGCCTTGTGGTGAGTTGCAGCCTTGAAGGCTGATGTGTACTTGGCTGAGGTGTGGCCTTGGGCTTGAGTTGCAGCCTTGAGAGCTGATGTGTACTTGGCTGAGGTGTGGCATGGTCAGTCTCAGACAGTCAGACATCAGTCTCAGACTTCAACTCGGCTCAGACATCAGCCCTCAAGGCTGAGTGACAGCCTTGAGGGATGATGTGTACTGAGCCGAGTTGCAGCCTTGTGGGCTGATGTGTACTAGGCTGAGGTGCCATGAAGTATGTAGCAGAAAGTCCACTCAGACACTGACATGTGACTGAGACTGCAGACTGCAGCAATGTCTAATAACTAGAGTCCACTCAGACATTGACGTGCAGCTGAGCATGCTGGGACGTTAGTAGCAAAAAAGTCCACACAAAGGCTGAAGTGCGGTTGAGATTGCTTGGATGTTAGTAGCAGAAAGTCCACACAAATGCTGAAGTGCGACTGAGACTGCTGGGATGTTAGTAGCAGAAAGTACACACAAACGCTGAAGTGCGGCTGAGACTGCTGGGATGTTAGTAGCAGGAAATTCACACAGACGCTGAAGTGTGGCTGAGACAGTTGATATACACGCTGGTCACGAGGAACAGGAACACACAGGAGTATGAATTCCACTCACAGGAACCGGAAGGCACGTACTGAACTCTATAGCTGACATCAGAGCAGAGAACCTGCAGTGGTAAAAAAGGAAGAGGATCCAATCGAAAAAAAGGTGGAGGTGATGGAGCAATCAGGTAGGAGGATCTAACAGAGTAGCCACCCAGTGTCCTGGTCTCATAGCAACAGATGTAAGAGAACAACCAGGTGCACTGATGTCCAACAAGAAGCTACGGCGGCTTGTGACATTGGCTTAACAAAATGCGATGGAGTAGTGTGAATGGGGGGAGAGAAGGCAAATGGGGAGGGATAAAATGTAGTGCTGAAGTAAAAGATCTAATAGGGGCTGTGCTGAATGTGGTTATTGCAAATACACAAAGTACTGTACTACACAAACTCTTATACAGTATAAATAGTTTTATAGTGTGGTGGTACAGTACTACTAATTTGATAAACCAATAATAATAAATATAAATTTTCTGGAGTAAAATACATGAAACAATACAATATGCATGTAACATGTTGTGATTATAATAACAATAAATTAAATAAATGATTAAATAGAATATTATTATGGAAAAAATTATTATTATTATTATTATTATTATTATTATTATTATGATGTTATTGAAAAGAGAGATCAGTTCATATATGTGAGTGGACTAGTAATGATCCCCATAAGTTAACTGTTTCCAATTTTAAATTGGGACTTATTTTGGGCAGTTTTTACTTCAGTGGTTATGTAATTGAAAATATTTTTTCCACTAAAAGTGGATTGTTTCAATGTAATATAATGAATATTTATAATGACATAAATTGTGGTTACAGAGTTTGGGCTATGGTAATATATTTTCTAGCTTCTCATTTCTGTGTGCTTTTGCCCTCTGATGAAGCCTTATGCTAGAGAGACGAAATGCGTAAGGGTGATCACCATAAGCGTTCCATTTTTCTTGACACCTATTTCAATTGATACAGCTGTATTTATAAATGGCTCCCATCTAATCAGTTTTACTGTGGTATTCATTCTTTATTTTCCTGAGTGGCATTAGTATAATATCATAGGACTGTCTAATAAATCATTATCACAACTACCGTTTGAAAGGATAACAAACTTTTGCAACTATTTTCTTACTAATTAATTCCGCTGAATTAATATTGGAACGGTCCGTTGTTATTGTAGGACTTTCAGTTGATGCTATTACAAAGCTTTCGTTGATTTCATCCAAATCACTCTTCCATTGAAGCTTTTATTTCGCTGTTTTTAAAATAGGTTAGAGAAGACCATACTTTTACCATAGAACTAAATATGTTATGTTGTATCTCACGGGTTCCGTCAATAGATAGACATTAAGAAGGTCAACAATATCTAGTTAGACAATAGATGTTAGACAGGCAATAGGTCGACAGGAATAAAAGGTCGGCAGGGATAAAAGGTCGACATGGACAAAAGGGCGATGCAGAAAAGGTTGACATGGATGAAGATTGACAAGTACAAAAGGTTGACAGGGTCAAAAGGTTGACACAAAATTAGTCGGTACAAAAATGGTCGACACATGGGTTTATTGTTTTCTTTTTTAGGGTTAGGCACTTACCGGAGGGTAAGGGTTAAGCAATAGAAGGCAGGTTAGGGTAAGGCACTTCCCCCAATGGTTAGTGTTAGGCACTAGGAGGGAGGGTTACAGTTAGGCACCAAGGGGAGGGTTACGGTTAGGTACCAAGGGGAGTGTTACGGTTAGGGTGAAGATTAGGGTTAAAAAAATAAAATGTGTAGACCATTTTTGCATCGACCTATGGCCATGTCGACCTTCATCCATGTTGGCCTTTTATGTGTCGTCCTCTTCCTCTTGTCGACCTATTGTCTGTCTAACATCTGTTGTCTAGCCAGACATTGGGGTAGATGTACAAAGCCCAGAAGCGGTATCAGCGCACGTTATGTGTGCTGATACCGCTTCTCCCCGATGTATGATCGGGGGTCTGGGCGGCAAATAACAGGGGCGCTATGCGCCCCTGTCATTATCGGTGCTGCTATCTACAAGATAGCAGCGCCGAGCGGCAGAGCCATGTACGAACGGTCATACCGCATGACCGTTCGGCCAGCTGTAGCTGTCGTTATCGACAGCTACAGCCTGGCGCTAGCTTATCCCCACAGCAGGGACAGCTCTATCCCTGCTGGGGCTGCTGCCGGCTCCAGGGGTGCACGCGGGGATCTCGCTCCCCCTCTCCGGCCGATGAGATGTTCTTACATCTCATCGGTAGTGCTGCCTGCTTCGCCTCGGTAAAGAGGCGAAGCAGGAAGCGGTATAGTGGCACGTTAAGTGCCGCTATCATACATCTACCCCATTATCTTATTCTTGTCTATCTTTTATACCAAGCCTGTATCTCACTAGTGCGCAGGGCCGGATTAAGGCTTGTGGGGGCCCCGGGGTAACTAAATTGTGGGGGCCCCCGGGACCCACCAGGCAGTGATGGCCGCGCATGTGCAGTTAGCAGTACTGCGCATGCGCAGAAACCCCCGCAGCACTCCGAGGACATCGCAGGGATGGAGCCCCTGTCCCTGCGTGTGCCGGTTGTTATTCTACAGGTATGATCGCATCTTGCAGTGTGATCATGGGCGGAATGTCATGCCCAGATCATATTGCAAATGCGATAATTAATAAATTGGCCCCCATGACCTAGTATGCTGCCAGGGGCAAACGCAGAATTTTGAGTGTGGGGGGGGTGAGAGAAAGAGAAGGGAGTAGGAGGAAGGGGGATAGAAAGGGGGAGGGACAAGGAGGGATAGAGGGGGAGAGTGAGACAGACAGGGAAGGGAGAGCAAGATAGAGAAGAGAGAGAGAGAACAGGGAGAGAGACAGAGAGGAAGTGAGAAAGAGAGGGGCCATGGCTAATTAAATATGCCCCAGTGACAGAGAAGTCATGAGTGACAAGGTGAGAGAGAGAGAGAGAGAGGAAAGGACAGAGTATACACACACACTGTACCTGCTGCAGGATCAGATCAGGTACTGGGCAGAGCTCTACTGAATGATGTGGGTCCCGACATTAGGCTTCCATCGTCCTCCACGATCAGTGACAGAGTCAGTGTGCTCAGCTGTCACTGCTGCCGGCTGGAACCGGCCAGAGAGTGTCCAGACTCCAGAGTGGCCCGGTATGCTTGCGGCAGTGTGGGGGCCCCCAATGTGTGGAGGCCCCTGGACGACCGCCCCGTCCGCCCTGCCTATAATCCGGCCCTGCTAGTGCGTCACTTTAGCTAATTACGTTCAGAAAGGGCTTATCTCCTGTGATCACATAGGGGTCTATTTACTAAGCAGTGTTAAGAGACAAAGTGAAATGAGATAAGGTGCCAGCCAATCAGCTCCTAACTGCTATGTTACAGGCTGTGTTTGAAAAATGACAGTTGGGAGCTGATTGGCTGGCACCTTATCTAATTTCACTTTGTCTCTTAACACTGCTTCGTAAATAGACCCCATAATCATTTAGGACAGTGGGATGCGTTCAGCAAGCCCATGCTTACTATGGCAATTGTACATAAAGGCAAGAGTATAATGTTGACAGTTATGTTGCCAACATTGTTAAAATGGTGACAGCTAAAATGTCAACTTCTGCAAAATGTCAATAATATAAATGTCGACAAGTGAAATGCTGACATTTAGTGAAATGCAGACATTTGGTTTAGGATTAGGTTTAGAATTAGGGACATACTTACTGCCTCAAGTGCAATTTTGCAACATTAGCCACAACCTGCGACTAAGGCCGCAACCACCGGATTCTTGAATTATTTTATTATAAATTATATTACATATTATTTGAGAAAAGTACTAACATAATAATCTATAAAGCAATGTTTAGTTTCACCATGCTGTAGAGCCCAACCTTACCAAACAAACTAGACAAACCCTGTTCCATCTCATTACAGATTGGTTACACCCACTAAAACAATCTAAACAATCATATCATGTATTGTTGAACATATTTGATTATTATAACCATTATACATTTTAAAAAACAAAACAATCTAATGACTTCTAGCCATAGGCAGCTGTATCCACCCAGGGTGTATTCGGGGAATGCAGCAGAAGCAGACCTCAAAATAATGATCTATCAATCACTTTGACGGACCAAAAATGTAACCAGTTCCATTCAGGTTCCATTCAGTGTACAGAGAAAGCAAGTGCTCCTCATATACCCCTTTTACACCTAAATTCCGGGTCTGACCCAGAGATCAGACCCGGAATTTCCCCGGCGCCGATCCAGGATATCCCCGAGCCGGCGCCGTTCACACCAGAGCCGGGTCTACATAGACCCGACTTTTCCGGCGTTGAAGTGGACGCTTGGAGATGACGTCATCTCCAAGCACCACTGAAGCCGGACCAATCGGCCAGCATGGGGCGCACTGCAGGTCATCGAGACCCGGAGCGTGCCGTTCACACTGCAGGGTTTCACGGGTTACTCCTGTGTTAAACCCTGCTAGTTACCTGGGTTGGATTGCCGGCCCAGCGATCCAACCCTCTCCCCTTTTACACCAAGGAGCTACCTGGGTTAACCCTGCAATAACCCGGGTTTTAGCTCTGGTGTAAAAGGGGTAATAGTGACCAAGCGATCAAAGGTTTATGGTTTGTGTTTAATGCTTTCACCTGGCGAATATAATGCAGGACAACGCACCTAGGGGAGACACAGTGCCACTCGTATTATACCATTGTACAAGGAAACCTAGTTCTGTATACATAAATCAACCAAGAAGATGATTTAGTTTTCCACTAATTAAACAATTAATTAAAGGAGCTTAATTATTATTTAACAAAGGAGTAGAAATCTCTGCCAGCAGCGCTAGTTCATTAATATTTAAATAAATAAACACAACATTTCACAAAGGAAAATAAATAAGATTTTATGTAAAAAACATGGAGATTATTAATCAGAGAGTGCAGCCAAAGCAGATAAATTGTTTTGTATATACCAAACATGTCGTAACTTGTAACGGCTAGAGTGCTATTAAAATGAAGGATGACATAACCATCTACTGTAGTGGACATTTATCTTGAAAGATATTGAGGGCAATTTATTAATATACTATAGGTGTACAGTGTGGTAACCCATAGCAACCAACCAGGCACTGTTTCAATCATAGATGTATAAGATGCCATTTTTGTACTCTCATATTATAAATGCATTAATAATAGCGCTACAAAGAACATTACAATAGAAAGTTCCCTATTGTTTTTCAGTTATTATCCTCAATCCTCTGCTGCCCTCTTTCCGGGGGCATAATTACATATTTGTGGGCCCCCATAAAGGTCTGTAACTAGCGACTGTCCAAGATGACACTCACCAGGGGAAATGGTAGAGAGAGGCACTGCCTGGCTCAGCCACCCACAAATTATAACCTGTGTTATAATGACCTGTAAATGACCCCAGTGCACGCAACATCATGACGTTACAAAGTAGCTGTGTAAAGCTGGGTACACACGTAAAGATTTTCTGTCCAATCATCCAACTAGTTGATTGGTTGGAATGAAAATCTGGTAAGGTATGAAAGCAAATGACAATCAGCAATTTGCTCCCAAAAGCCGGAAAATGGACAAAAACTGTTGTTTGAACAAATTGTTTAGATCAAACATTTAACAAACTTGTCTGACCGACCATTTTCATCTGTTTTCTGGCATTTAGGAGCAAATTGCTGATCATCATTTACTCCCATACGTTACCAGATTTTCATTCCAACCAATCAACTAGTTGGATGGTTGGACAGAAAATCTTTACGTGTGTATGCAGCTTAAAAGTTTTAATTGATCAAGTCCTTCACTTTGAAAGGGGTGTCCATTCCCTTAGATATGGCACTGGCCCCATGGGAAATTAGGAAAGGGCTCCCTGGTATCAGCGAGACACACCCTCTGCTGCAGTATTACAATCAGATATTTGAAGGAATTGCCAGGGATGGTGATAGCATATGTAAAGGCGTGATTGAATTTGCAGATTCATGCAAATAGACTAAAACAAAATCATAAACCAGAGCTTGTTTAAATCCTTATTACGACCAGCAAAAGCATTTAAGTATAAAATACGACCATGTAATATGGATAATGCTGAAATAGACAAAATTTATAAAAATGCATTACAGTACACCAAGTTTATATACTGAAAATATGAAATGAAAAGTCTTGTTGTCCTCTTACTTTAAGTTAAAATATAAAAACAACAAAAAATAAATTAACAGTATAGCGAAAAAAGAGGAGTTTTTACAAGAAGGCTGAGGGATGGCCTATTAAGATAAGGCCCGATTGAGAGATGGACGCAAATGCCGTCGCTTGCGGCAAGCCCATATGCAGCGGCTGTGTGAAACTAAGCAGATGTCGTAGCCGCTGGAACTTGTATTGAGACGCCCACCGGCAGAATCGTAGGTCTGCCGCTTGCGTACAGGGACGCGACCATCAGACGCACCTTGGTCTATCATCGGACCTCTGAATAAACATACAATCGCGCCAAATGGCTGAAGGAGCTAAGAACTTGGGCCCTCATTCAGAGCCGCTTGTAAGCGGCCGTTCGCTCGTTCCGAGTGATGTTTGCACATCTGCGCATGCGTACGGATTGTAATACGCATGCGCAAACCAGTCAGTGCGGCCGTAAATCGTTTGTTCGCTAAATAGCGAATGCCTGCTATTTTCAGTGACAGGAGGAGGCGTATGTGGGTGGTAACAGGGGAAGGTGCTTGAAAACGGGGAGTGGAATTCAGAACGCAGGCGCGCTTAAAGGTCAAAACGGGCGTTTTATGGGTGTGCATAATTAATACAGCAGCGTCATTGACCACGTCACTTGGTTGTTTTAAAGTCAGAACTGCTCGCAATATAGCGGTAGGAAAAACCAGCCACAAGAATAGCGAGCAGTTCATACGCTGTTCGATGTACTCGATTAATCAAATAAATAGCGGACATGACGTATGGTGCGAGCGGCCAGGGGGCATCTTTTTCAAACTTACGACCGCAAGTTTTGTTCGCTCGTTCAGACTTATAGGCGTGAACAGACCGCAAAGAGCGAACGGTTCATTTGAATAGCCACCCCTTTTTTGAGAACGAACGACCGCAAATAGCGTCCGGCTCTGAATCAGGGCCTTAGAGAATTAACAACTGCATACGGGTTCCAGGCTGTGACATGCCCCCAAAATGGTCGAAACAAGCCTGCGATTAAAGTCGCCACCTCACTCTTAACGGCCCACAAATGGCCCCTGATCGTCAATCACTTTGCCAATAAATCCTCTCTGCGACCCCCATCTCAAGATGATCGCAGCACATGCGCAGTATGACTAAGACCCATGCGCAATAGAAAAACATTGTCCATTTTCAAAAACATCGGTATTGCTGCATCATGATATTTGTACTGCTTTTTCGACGGTATCCCTACTTTATTTTACAGTGTCCCACAAATATCAGGGTCGATGACAGCAGACAGGGGTGTGCGTTAATGATTGCATGAACCCACAAAAGTCGGTGCAAATGTTTAAATTACCTTTACTACCAGTTAATCTACTAATTTAATACATTCATTTTCCAGCAAACTTTTTGTATCAGATGTTTACATGACAGGGTGAAATACAGATGACTCAGGCTAGCTTTTTAACCAATTTTTATTTTTTCCTCCAGGCTGTAGCTCTGAAGCATTCAAGAGACCAACAGAATGTTCTCAGTAATTGCACTAGTTGCTCCTGTTTTAGTTTTGCATAACCAGACAAGTTCATGGATGGTAAAAGCATTCAATACTAGGGGCAAACGCAGGATTTCTACAGAGGTTTTCCAAGTCCTTTATTTTAGAGCAAGTGTGGCCAACCTACGAAGGGGGCATCATTTGCACTTAAGAAATGGTAGACTGCCTCATACAAAAAGGCAGTGTATATAATACACTATGTAGACAGAAGTGATTGGACACCCCCGCGCAAGCAAAATGCAAACCATGCACACGAGTTCCAAATGCCCACTAATGTGGCAGTTTTGACAAGAACACTTGGTAGGGAGGTCCATGCACTTGCAGTTTTACGGAAAAAGTGAATGTTTTTATCAGGACAACAATGTCACCTGTCATGTTTCCAGGGAGACTCGCGAGCGGGTCTGAATTAGGCCCAGTGTCCAATCACTTTGGTCTACATAGTGTACTTCAGACATATCCGGGGCTAGTGATCACAGTAAGTGGTTAGATGTGGCAGAAGGGACAGCCCGCCTGAGCGGGAGTCCAAATACTGAATTCTTGTGGAGAGAGACTTTCCTAATAACAAGAGTTCTTTAATATTGAAAGCTACCCACTACTATAACAAGCAATTTTATAGTTGTGTAGTTTGAAATGTATTACATATTTCTATAATTAAAATATGAGTTCCATTATTAGTTGGTTCCATTATTATTAATAATACCCCTTTTACACCGCAGCTAAAACCCGGGTTTTTGAAGGGTTAACCCGGGCAGCTCCCTGGTGTAAAAGGGGAGAGGGTTGGATCGCCGGGTCGCGTGACCCGGCAATCCAACCCAGGTAACTAGCAGGGTTTAACACGGGCGTAGCCCGTGAAACCCTGCTGTGAGAACAGCGCACTTCGGGTCACGATGACCTGGAGTGCGCTGCTAGCCGGCCAATTGGTCCGGCTTCAGTGGCGCTTGGAGATGACGTCATCTCCAAGCGACCACTTTCACTCCGGAAAAGCCAGGTCTATCAGACCCGACTCCGGTGTGAGCGGCTCTGACTCGGGAATATCCCGAGTCGGCGCCAGCAAAATTCCGGGTCTGATCCGGATAGGAAATTTGTTCCAACTCCGGGTCAGACCCGGAATTTAGGTGGAAAAGGGGTATTAATCTGTTTTTGGCTAGATAAAACAAGGATTATTATTACCAGTTATTTATACAGCGCACACACATTCTGCACTGCTTTACAGATAACATTTTAGTCATTCACTTCGGTTCCTGTCCCCGTGGAGCTAACAACCTATGGGCCCGATTCAGAAATGGTTTTTGGATGCAGCATAGATGCAAAAAAATGCGAATGCGCAGGAGGCGTCTGAAGGCTAAAGACGCCCCCATTACTGCACTGCAGATCTGAGTGCCGAAGACGCAGAATTAGATCGCCATCTGCTATCTGAGTAAGCCGAAACGTACAGACCCCAGCCTCGACACACTTATAAAATGGGGGCGTCACCCCCCGTTTTGTAAACCGGTCACGGTTGCCGCCTCCGCCTTGTCCCCAGACTAGGCTTAGTTAGGGGGCACTGCGAGTGATCTCGCAGATACTGATCGCCACATGTACAGATCCTGCACATGTGCTGATCGGCCACTATTGGAGTTGTGCACAAACCATCGGGTACAACTCTAAATCAAGCCCTATATTCCTTACCAGATGTATCAGATGTATACACACTAGGGTAAATTTTAAATTGGAGTGTGCATGGGAGATAACCAGAGCACCCAGAGAGAACCCATGCACACACTGGAATACATACAAACTCCACACAGATAGAGCCTCTGTGGTGTGAGACAGTAATGCTTACCACTACGTCAACTGTGATACCATAGATAAGATTGTACATAGATCATTTTATGTGATGTGCAGTGGGTGCGGGGGTTCGCCTCCCTCAAGGCTCCTATCACAGCGATAGAGACAGGACAGACCAGCAGAGGAGAAGCGCCAGCACATGTTAAGTATAGTGAGGTGGTTCTGGGCTAGGGTTGAACTGGCACTTTCAGCTTAACTAACTGGCACACTGATAATTAAGGGGTACACATTTTCAAATTAGAGGGAAGATGACTGAAATCTCACATATGGAAGAACTTTTCCAGAGAGGATATGTTTACCTACTCTTCTGGAATGGCTGGGAGGCTCCTGAAAATCAGGTGGTACTCCCGGCCACCCAGGAAAGAGGGCAAGTCTACCACACTCCCCTGCAGCCGCACGCACCCCCCCAGCACCAAGCGCTCGCAACCCCTCCGTAGTCGCTCACTTACAGGGAATCAGTATGTTTGACCGCCAGACGTGAATCCGGCGGTTCAAATCTCGACGCCGGCAGCCCAATAGAGGAGATCCCGACAGCGGAGGTAAGTTTACTATTCCTAACCCTCTCCCCCCCTAACCCACCTTTAGGGATGCCTAACCCTATCCTCCCCCCTTTCAGCCTAACCCTCCTGTTAGTGCCTAAACCTAACCCCCCCTCCCCGCACCCTAACCCTAACCTCCCCCTTAGTGCCTAACCTAACCCCCCCTTCCCCTAGCCTAACCCTAACCCTCCTGGGGGGGGTGCCTAACCCTAAGTCCCCCGGGGGGTCCCTAAACCTAACCCCCCCATCCCCAGCTACGTGGATGCTACATGCCACTTACAGAGCACAGGTTAGCAGTCTGGGAGCCCGGTGATGCAATTTGCGCCGAATCATGTCATCGTAGCACTGTCCCCCGCTTTACAATGCCTCTGATCTCGGCACTGTGCAGCGATGATGACATGATTGCGTCGCTACGCCTTCCCCTTACAGCATTCCTATGCAGCCGTCACTCCCCAGCTAGGACGACCTGGCAGAAAAGCGGCAAGTATGAGAGAGCATGATGTAGAAATGGATTCCCGCTCTGTTCGTAGGAGTAAATAATTAATCATTTAGATCCAGGACCTACTGCACTTATAGGCCCTGATTCTGAGATGGATGTGAAGCAAAAAAAAGAGCAAGTAGTTGTGTACAAGGGCAAGCCATGCAAGGGGTACACATACATCTATATTTTATGCATGCAGGGTAAATATTGGCTGCTTTTGCATGTAGCCCACAAATGCTGGGCAGCTTTATTTTTACACTACAATTAAGATGTCAGTTTGGACACGCCCCTCCCAAATGTAAATCTCTGCACATTTTACATCTGCCCCACCTGCAGTGCAGCATGGTTTTACCAAGGTGTAAAGTTGGGTTGGGTATGAAATCCCGGCACTCGGGATGCCTGCTGTTAAAAGACCGACAGTAGCATGGTGATGCTGAGAATCCCGACAGGGGAGAGGTAGGTATCCTAGCCTTCCTTCCTTAACCCCCTAACCCTCCTGTTGTACACCCTAACCCTAACACTCCCCACCCGCACCCTAACCATCCCATTTAGTGCCTAAACCTAATCCTCCCCCCTTAGTGCCTAACCCCCCCTTAGTGCCTAACGCCCCCTGTACGTAGCCTAACCCTAACCCCCTGCGTAACCTAACCCTTAACCCCCCCCCGGGGATCCTAATTCTGACCCCATCCCCCCTCCCCCCCGAGGCTAAGACCTAAAGGCTCTAGCTGTACTTACCATCGGCATGCCAGCTGCTGGGATCCTGGCGTCAGCATCTCCCCTCTTGTCAGGATTCTGGTGCCGGTGTCTTGTCCAGCGCGGGGATTTCATCATCCAGCATGCCGATGGTCGGCATTTTAACTACATCCCGTAAAAAAAACTTGCTCTTTTTTTGTTTGACTCCTTCCTCACAATCAGGCCCATACCAATGCATATATGCAAGGTGGCTTTACCTTTTTCATTATTGGTGCCAGAATATACTGTACTGTACTGTAAATGTTATATCATTAGTATTCATTTTATTATTATGATTAAAATTACTACTTGGGTACATGTTTTTAAAAATGCTAATGTTACGAGTATTAGTGTTTTCCTGTATTATATAAGCTAAGATATGTTGAAAAAGTTTTGTAAAATATTTCAACTATGAGGATGTATCAGTTTGAAAATATTTTTTCAAGCATTACCAGTGCCGCCTCTTCTCTTTGTAGTTTATTGCTAGAAATGTCTGTGATCTCTCCTTCCTGTAAAAGTGCTAGAAATACTGTATTTATTGTATGTGGTTGTTGTGTTTTATGAGCTTTGTTTTTCCTTTTTTTTACAATTTTATGGGGGCAAAATTACCACCATATTTCTAGGTGTCTTAACAAGTCCATATGGTCTCTTATATTCATATATTTCATCTGAAGCATACACATTCTTAGTGGGTTTAAGTAAGTTTTGAGCTCTTTATCTAAATACCGTTTTTTTTTTTTAGTTATGGAAATGTATCTGTAGTAACATTATAAATGTGAATATTAGGCATTCTTAGCGCCTTTATTGTATTATTGTGCAGACCCTTTTGGGACTATGGGCTCGGTTCAGACCTGCTTGCTAGATGCGTACGCTCGCACCCAGCATATGCAAATTTTGGCAGGCAGGCAATCGCACGCTCAGTGTATGCAGACGCCCACCAGCTTGTCTTAAGACGTCCACTTGCGCACGTTATCTCCAGGAAGTGTATGCAACCATCGGGTACATCGGGTACCATTGGATGTGATCGCAGCGCTTGAGGCAGACCATACCCTACCGCAAGCACTGCAAGCACTTCAGTGTAAGAATCAGCCAGATGACGTGTTCTATGATGCAGCCTATAATTTATGTACACCTCTGAAACGGTGTTGAGACGCTCAGGCACTCCTGTGTTCACATCTCCACTCCTCCGTTTATAGTGGCCTGCCCCTGTTACCATCCACAAATGGCCTCTTCTGTCACTCACTCTGCTGGGCTGTCTATGTGCGGCGAGCAAACACTTCCCGATGCGCACAATGCAAACATCGGCCAGCTATGAGCGAACGCATCCTAGCGAGCGGGTCTGAATCAGGCCCTATGTCCATTGTAATTTCTATATTATAAAGACCTCCTGATTGGTGTAAACATGTTTTTATATGAAAAACTTTCTCATGTACAGTATATATACATAATTATATGCATTTTTTTATTATATGTTCTATTATCAGGCTACATTTGGAGTACTGTCCTATGGGCCTGATTTAGAGCTGCATGCAATTGCACTGCTGAATGCAGATTCCCAATCATCGTGAATCTGAGCATGCGCAGAACCCATTCTGCGAGTGTGCTGCTAAGATGCACGCAAGCCCTTGAATGCCTCTGCCTGATTGACAGGCAGAGGCATTTAAGGGGCGGTGCGGGAGCAGGGTCGGCCAGCGTTCCCGGAAACGGGGCGCGTCCTTCCAGTTTTCCGGGAGTTGCCAGCCCAGGGACTGCATGGACATATGCAGCCTGCTGGGCTCGTAAGCCGGCCAGCCTGAGTAAGATTTGGGAATAGAGTAAGTAATTGTGCACCTGGACAAAAAATTTTGCAATGCAAGGGGTGCAAACACATAAACATTTTTTGCATGCGTGGTAAATACTGGCTGCTTTTGCATGTAGCCCACAAATGCTAGACGGCTTTAATTTGATGCTGCAATTTAGATGTCAGTTTGGACACGCCTCTCACAAATCTATACTCTCTGCACATTTTACATGTGCCCCACCTGCAGTGCAACATGGTTTTAGCAAGATGCACACTTACTGTATGTACTTGCTCAGTAATACCTACAAACCCACCCGTGTTGAAGAGCTTGAAAACACCCATACTAGACATTATTGCCTGACCATGCAGGTGCAGGCTCCAAATCATGCATGTGCAACACATTGGGCCAAATGTAATAGGGTGAGAGTTTAGAAAATGTGAGAGTTTAGCAGTAAACTCTCACATTGGTTGAGTTTTATCTACAAAATGGGAAAACATCTGAATGAGATTTTAAATCGTGAGAGTTTTTTAAGTCTAAAAAAACATGCAAGTTCACTCTGTTACTTTGTCTTTGGACTCTATTACATTGGTAAAGTTTAAAAAGTGTCAGAAACTCTCACTTTTCTAAACTCTCACCCTATTACATTTGGCCCATTGTGTTTGTATCTTAAATTTCCTCAGATGTTTATTCAGTTCACTATTTGGTATACACCTAGACATGTACTACATACAGTATATGCAGAATGTTACTAAACCCCACACTGCATCACTTCCCCCAATATTGTTGCATTTTTCATAGATTAATGTAACAAAGAGCAGAAGGAAGTGAATACTTACTGCACGGACAATGAACTGGCAAACTGAACCCATGGGCAGTCTACTGTTGCAGCCATCCAACACCTTTATTTTCTAATTGTTTACATTCAACAGTTTGTACTTATTAATCAAGAACACTATGTTCAGTTTAGACAGAAAGTTCCACAGTAGTATCCAAATGCAAACATAACTGGTCATTATTATATTATAAACATGCCTGAAATCTAGATAACATCAACAAAATTTATGGCTCAGGATTAGCAAGCAAGGATGGGAACGTTCTATCTATCATGATAATATGGTCACTCATCGTTAATATCTATTTATTTATGGTTGGCGCTTCAACAAAGTCCGGGGTATGATGTGTCTTTTCATAATTCTTTATGCAATGTACAGTTTTGTGTACACCAATTCTAGTGAATGTTTCCTGAAAAATTAATGAAATACCCTTAGAATTGGCATTCTCAGAAGTCAATAAAGTGGGCAGCACAGTTGGCAGGCACAGTGGTTAGCATCCTAACCTAGACACTACCTGTATTGAGTTTGCTTGCACTCACGGGGAGTAGAGTGAAGGGCAGAGGCAAACATTAAATTACAGATGCTGCCCTGCCTCTTGAAGGGCTCTATTTACTAAAGGTCGATTTCTGGGGCTAAATCACACATTTACTAACAAACTACTTTTTATTTGTTTTTTTTTAAGTGTTAGTAAATGTGTGATTTAGCTCCAGAAATACAACATCGATGTCGATCGATTTGAAATTGGTTAAATTCAATTAAAATTATAATTAGTAAATATATCCTTAAGGGTTAGAGAAGGTCTGGCCTTAGCAAGAGGAGTCTGCCAGGTGGATGTGCCTCCCATTAACATGTATCCACCAGGGAAGACGATCAAGCCAGTGTAGAAGTGCCTCTCATTCACAGATCTGCTGGGATCATCAGCTGTGGCTGGCCCCTTTGTTATCTCAGGCCTCCTACATCTATACCGTCTGTACCCCCTGATGGCGGCCTTGTTCCAAGCGCTTTGAATTCCAGGGACATGCGGCGAGGTCAATGGATGGGGAGGCACTGGCTAGTATCAGAGCCAAATATACACACACATATATGCACTAGCACAGAAAATCCCCCCCTAGCACAAAAAATTTCCCCCACACACACAGATCTTTACCCTAGCAGCAGGCCCTCCTCCCCTTATTTTCCTTTGTGTGTTTCCTCTGCATATTCCAATTTCCTTCCCTCCTCAGTGCTGCTGCTGAGCTCCAATGCCTGAGTACTTCCTGGACTGGTCACCTGATCATCAGTGATGTCCATCAGAGCTCAAGGCATGCCCCCTCACAGTGAGGCATGCCTCCATTATCTCTATTTTCTCTGTGTTTTATTGGCAGCTTCGTGGCCCAGCCCCCTAGCTCCATGCAGTGTCTGAGCTATTAGAGGTGAGGCTGAGCTCTTACTGCTTCAACTCTCCCTGTATTTCCAGGGAGTGCTGCAATTTTGTGGAGTTTTGCCTATAAAACAATCAGAATAATACAAAGAAGTTATTTATGTTATAAATATCTTATAATTTTTAGACTAAAAACTCTGCAGTCTGACAAGGAGTATGACAGGGGAGGTTCTGCCAATGCTGACTGCACATTCCTGTTGAATTCCTACCTTATGCAAATTTTAAGAAAATACTCATGGCACACCACGGGTTTTTCAACTTATCCATGTCAAGTGTCTTTTTTCACTTTTAAAGTTGCACCTATTTTGTACCACCAAAACGACAAGAAGTCACAAAACTACATGACAAACTATTTGTAGCATCTACCTCAAAGCTGTATGAGGCTTTCTAATACCCCTTTTACACCAAAGTCCCGGATCAGACCCCCTTTTACACCGCGGCACTGACCCGGGCTATGCACTTGGAGATGATGTTAACACTGCAAGTTGACACGGCAACGACCCTTGCTCAACCCTGCAAGCCAGCCGGGTCGGATCTCTGGGTCACTGGACCCGGGTAGATCTGTCTACACCTACAAAAATCCTGGGTTGATGCGCGTTCACGTGCATCAACACCGGCTTTTAAGTCGGTACAGCATTGGGGTTGCGAGGCTTAGTACATTCCACCCAATATACTTAAAGTACGTGCTTACAAAAAAAAATATTATATATATATACACAGTATATATATATATAGGTATATATACTGTATATTTTAAACTTTACTCTTGCTCTTATATTAAAACTGAAATGTTGGCTGCCCAAATCTCCCGAACTTTTCAGAGACGCCCACTCAAATCTTAGTTGAATAGACCTGCTTTAGACCATCCACTCTGTCCTGCCTACAAAAAGCGAGATCACATCCTAAGGTTACAAGGACAACAAGCAGGACCGGTTCTAGGGGTGTTCGACCTGAGCGGTCACTACCCATAGAGGGTGCACCCCTCCCCAACATCCCGATTTCAGCGGGACAGTACTGTCTCGCTGTTCCACCCGTGGGCCGAAGTGGCCCACGGGTGGTTAAGTTAGGAGGTTGGGGACCCCCACTGCCGCAGCTGTGCGGCGGTGCCAGACCCCGGAGTCTCTGAATGGATTCTGTGCACATGCGCGCGACATCCATTCAGTGACGGGAGAGGGCTGGGGGAAGCCCAGCTAGTGAGGTTCCCCCCAGCCTGACGTTATTTGGAGGCAGACATGCCCCCTAATAACGTCACGTAGGGGCGTGCCCTATGGTAATTAGGTCACACCCCCATTTTCGGTCGTGCGTGGCTTAGCCGCGCGCGAAGTTAGGGCGGGCTGGAGGAGGCCAGCACAGGGTGCTCTGATCCCTGAAGCCAGTCCTGACAACAAGGATTCTGTCATATGAAAATGTCAGGACTTTTCTGGGTTACGCTGTATTGGGAAGGCTGGGGCACATTGGAACCCTGAATACTGAAGACTAGAGATGTGCAATGGACCATTTTTGCTGGATTTGGATTTGGCTCTGATTCGTTATCCAGCTTTGGATTTGGATTTGCCAGACCGCCATGACTGGTTTTTGATTTGGATTTGTTGCAAAAATGTAAAAAAAAAGCTAAAATCACAGAATTTGGGCTTTTTTTGTTCCTAGAGTATTATTAACCTCAATAACATTCATTTCCAGTCATTTCCAGTCAATTTAGACAATATTGTTTTCACCATTATTGGCCAAAGGCTGCAGTGAGCTGGCTGGTAACTAAAGCTGGCCACACACTAGAACAACTTACATCCAACCAGCCAACTTGTTGATTGGTTGGAATGAAAATCTGGTAAGGAATGAGAGTAAATGATGATCAGCAATTTACTCCTAAATGCCAGAAAACAGATGAAAATGGTCTTTCAGACAAGTTTGTTAAATGTTTGATCTAAACTATTTGTTCATACAACAGTTTTGGTCCATTTTTCAGCGTCTGGGAGCAAGTTGCTGATTGTATTCCTTACCAGATTTTCATTCCAACCAATCTACTAGTTGGCTGGTTGGACAGATAATCTTTAGATGTGTGGCCAGCTTAAGCGACAGAGCAACGGCACAGACACCACAGTTTAAAGCACATCTATGAAACATTGCCACACAGCAGTGGCAGAAATGAAAGGTAGTGCAAGATGGAATTGTCCTTGGTCCCTCACACACACCCAGTAGGGTACGGCCAGCAGAGTCACAGTACTTGTATACACAGAGGGTTATGGCCCAAGCAGTCACAGTGCTTGTATACACAGAGAGATACAGCCCAAGCAGTCACAGTGCTTGTATACACAGAGGGCTGTGGCCCAAGGAGTCACACAACTTGTATACACAGAGAGGTACAGCCCAAGCAGTCACAGTGCTTGTATACACAGAGGGCTATGGCCCAAGGAGTCACACTGTTTGTATACACAGAGAGGTACAGCCCAAGGAGTCACAGTGCTTGTATACACAGAGGGCTATGGCCCAAGGAGTCACACAACTTGTATACACCGAGAGGTACAGCCCAAGGAGTCACAGTGCTTGTATACACAGTGGGATACAGCACAAAAAAAGTTTTTCATTCAACTTTTTTTTAAAAAATATTATTTTACTTTTTTTTTTATACTGGAGCAGATGGGCATGAGTACACCGCAGCATACATCAGCATGCCTTGTACACACAGCCACTTGTGAGTCAGGACACAACCACTTTAATCAGCAGAGTATAGCACAGCATACATCAGCATGCCGTGCAGTGTGCCCCCCTATATACAGTCACTTAACAGCACAGCCGCTTTTGAGTCTGGAGTCTGGACACGGGCTACAGCCACTTTTAATCAGCAGAGTAGAGCAGCAAACATCAGCATGCAGTGTGCCCCCTCTACAGTCACATAACAGCACAGCTACTTGTGAGTCTGGAGACTGGACACGGGCTACAGCCACTTTAATCAGCAGAGTAGCGCGCAGAATACATCAGCGTGCAGTGTGCCCCCTATACAGGCCCATAATAGCACAGCTACTTGTGAGTCTGGAGACTGGACACGGGCTACAGCCACTTTAATCAGCAGAGTAGCACGCAGCATACATCAGCGTGCAGTGTGCCCCCTATACAGTCACATAATAGCATAGCCACTTGTGAGTCTGAAGTCTGGACACATCCTACAGCCACTAATCAGCAGAGTAGTGCAGCATTCATCAGCGTGCAGTGTGCCCCCTACAGTCACTTTACCAGCACAGCCACTCTGGACACAGCCACTTTAACATATGCAGAGAGATATTGCAGAGCAGTGTGAGTGAGCAGTGAAATGTTCCTGGGTCTCGGCGCCTTATATAGAAATTAACTCTTGCGAGAATCCGACGTTTGGCCTCGAAGTGGGAGCTGAGTCAGGCGAGAACACCCGAGCTGTGACTCGGGTGGACTCGGATTCCCGGTGTTCGGAGCAGTTCGCATTACACAGAATCCAAACTGCTCATCTCTGCTGAAGACGTTATTTCTGTTGAGATAAGGAGAGCCCACTTAGTTTTATCCTCTTAGCCCCCTCCTGCCCTGTGGAAAGAATAGAGTTAGAATAATGTAGGGGATAAGAAAATTAAGCAGTTAAGAATGAACAATGTTGGAGTCGATGCAAATGGACAAGAGAAATGATAATGTGACCACTTATAGTACTTGTACTCATTATTTTAGACATCTAAAGCATCAGGGATTGTTAGGAAAGATACTCTGTGGGAACTGTAGTCCCATCCAGTTCTATGTTAATGGGAATGCCTGTCATAATGAAACATTACAGAATGCTTTAACGTGTCAGTTTAATATTTGTCGCTCTCAGTTCCTTTACCCTATGGCAAAATCTCTGTATGTTATTTCTGGCTCATTCCTGATCTTGACTAAATTAGATTTACTTCAGAACACATAAATTTTTTAGCAGAGGCGTGAGTGACAGTAAGTATTAAATGAATGTCCTCCAGAAAGTAAAAGGTGAAAAGGAAAACAAAAAAATTGGGCTACATTAAGAGCCGCGATATCGCTGCCCCCACAAATCCTGCTGAGATGCACAAAAATGTTCTGTAATTGCTAACTATTTAACACCATCATTATATAGCAAAAATATGCACGGTGTTCCCGGAGGGTGATAATGACATTTAGCCAATGTGTAGCTGAGTACTCTATGCACATGTGGGATCAATCACATACAAATTGTGTTACAAGAACGGTTATTGCCCCAAATCCTGAGATTCATTGAAGCAAGTATGAATTGTTATTGTTAATTGGTGTATTTAAATTGTCATTTAAAGAAAACAAACATACTTATACATATAAAATACAGTCCCCGCTTAGGGGTCTGTCTGCTTGTTCGGGCTAATCTCTTGAACCACTGGACAGATTTTGATGGGGTTTTCATTATTCTATACAGCATTGATTGAAGAAAGTTTAGGTGCATGAACCATTCATCTGTGACTAATGGGAGCAGACTAGAGATGGTTTTAATGATGCTAATGACAGAAAAAAATCTTGCCCCAAGCTGCTGTATAGGAGCTAGCCAGGGTGCTGAAACAGCAAGAGAGCTCTGATTGAACAGTGAGAGACAATCACAGATGTTAATGTGGTCTATTGCTTAGCAGCAGCCTAGAGAGGGGAGGGAGTCAGGGACTGAGCAGGGTCACGTCTCAGGCAGACAGAGAGTGTTCGACTGCCTCCAACAAACCCATGAAGATGCCCTGATGCAGATACAGTAGCCAGGGGAGGCATAGCTATCAGGAATTAAAATAAAACAAATAACCATCGGAATTCCATCAAATGATTTCCATTCAATGGTGGCAAACATCAGTCCACCATCATCAAATGGTAAAAACACAAACATTGATGGTTAGTAACCATCAGATACCGATGTCCATCCCTATGCTGAACCTGATGGACCTATGCCACCACTTCTCCACCATGAAGTGTTCCCTCTCCAGCATGATGTTCCCGCTGAGCCACGTGCCATCGGTAAACAGGAGGCACATCCCATGGAAGTCAGTGCTGTTCTCGGACGGGGCACCATGACCATGTTCGGCAGCCAGGGAGGGGTGCGCATGGAAGCTGCGGAAGTATGCACAGGTGTCCCAGCTCTGGGGACATGCTGCTGATAATGCTTACGGTAGCTGCAATACAATTCTCTCATCCATGATAATTTAATGACAGTGGAACTCTAACCCCTCCCCACCTGTGTGAGTGATCTTACTTCCAGAGAGTTCCGAAATAAGACTGTCTCCAACAAGGACGGATTGGAAATTTAAAGTGGCCCTGTAAAAAAGTCTGAAAGTGGCCCTATGAGCATGCGCCGAAGGCGCGCGCCCCAAAAAGTGAGTCTGGTCATGTGGCAAGGGGTGTGGCCATGTGGCAAGGGGTGTGGCTTATGTGAAATGCCCGCAAGCCACTCCCTCCATTTTTGTCATGCTGGGGGCTTGCCCACCTCTACAGGAGCTGATGGATATGCCCAAAGTCCCTCTCTCTAGAGAATAAGCACAGCAAGCAAGTGAATGAGTTTTTCTTACCTATATGATTTCTCTGCAACGGAGATCCTCTGAAGAAATCGATCCTCCCTGGGCAGGCAGTATTCACTATTCATGCAGGTGATCACATGGTCTGAAAGCCGTCTGTTTGTGTCGCAATAAAGCCAATGTCATCATCCTGCAAAAGAGGTTCAACCAGAGAGCACATAGTAACAAAGGTTTTGGGGCAGGACAAAATGTGAGTTTCCCTTCTCAAAAATGTTATATTAATAAAATATGTTTGCTCATTTGGTACCATTTGTATCAGTAATAGAGTTTCATTAGAATTGTTGCTTTACTGAAGATTACTGTCCCCCAGTCTTTTCTTCTAATAGTACTAGGGGGGTCCTACTGTTCTATCTGTGTGTCTCCAATACCATCGCCTTGGTGTGCCTCCAGCCCATCCCCACTATGTGCTTCTCCAGTGCTATCCCCTATGCCTCTCCAGTGATATCCCCCTGCTTCTCCCCTGCGCCATTCCCCTGGGTCTCCCCAGTGCCATTCTCCTGCCCTAGCACATAATAGCCCCCTCCCCAGATGGATCATAATCTCCCTTTAGCACTAAATAACCCCCCTCTCCCCCAGACAGAAATCCATCTCCCCCTATCAGCCAGTGCAGCTCTGCATGTTTTTATTTAAAGACTGACAGACCGGATGCAGCAGGAGGTGACAGAGCCGAATTAA
This sequence comes from Taudactylus pleione, assembly GCA_031769625.1. Taxonomy (NCBI): domain Eukaryota; kingdom Metazoa; phylum Chordata; class Amphibia; order Anura; family Myobatrachidae; genus Taudactylus; species Taudactylus pleione. Next base: position 8,345,835 of record JAUIMM010000109.1, on the reverse strand, counting down.
GACCCCACAGGGCTAAAGGTAAGATACAGATTCGGGGCTCCCTATTAATGTGAAGAGAGGAAATACATAGGGCAGTGTCGACACTGCATACATGGAAGCTAGGTTCCCGTGACCAATATGCCGACAATATTGAATTGCGACTTTAACTATTTTAACGGTGTCAGTCACTACTAAACTAAAATAATTACAATAATGAAATAAAAAACATAACAAGTTTCCTGCATTCCTAATGGGAGTATCTAGGAGACTGGGGGGCCCTAGAGATGGGGGGGGGGCCTAGAGGGCAACATTTGGGTAATGGGGATCAAGTCCTCTTGTGCAAGCCTTGGACATGCTAATGAAAATGGGGCATGGCCACATAGCACATCCCCAATTCATGTCACGCTGGGGGCATTCACATCACTTTCCTAGGTGCTTGGCTGCCCTCCCTAACTTTCCTCCAGCCCACGGGTGTGGCAGCACCCAAAAAACAGGACTGTCGCACCTCAGTTGTGATGGATGGGGAGTATGCACACATACAATGCATATGTACTGTTTTACACATATACAGTCTCACGCATATACACTTACATACGTACTGACTGTTGTACACATAGCTACACTTATACTAGGGATGTGCGCCGGACAATTTTTGCTGGATTTGGATTCGGTTCTGATTCGTTGTCCTGCTTTGGATTTGGATTTGCCAAACCTGCAGTGACTCGTTTTGGATTTGGATTTTTTTTACAAAAATTGACATTGAAGTCAATGGAGAGCCGCAGGGTTACAAAAGTTTATTCTGCGGTTCCAACCATTGACTTCAATGGAGGGAGCTGTTCATTGGCTGAGAGAGGTGGGGGCTGACCTCTCTCAGCCAATGAATACTCAGACACGGCCCTACAAAGGCAGAAGCCGCGTATGAGCTCTTCATTTGGAAGGTAACAACCATCGTGGTTGCCTGTTGCATGGATCACGTTACTCGTTTTTTTGTTTTACCAAGACCATGGATGCCTACAGGGAGAAGTACACCAGTCCAGGTAATGCAGGTGAGCATGTGTGAGTGTGTATGTATGTATGTATTAAAACTTTACTATCATGGTGTGTGTGTATTGTGTTTAATTAAACATTTTTTTTACAGGTGCCCTTACTGCCCCGCATGCTGGTACTTGTGGTTCTCCAAGTACCAGCATCCTGGGGAGGCCTGCTGGGACCTGCAGTTCTACTGTAAAGACAATGTTTATATTCTTCTTTTTTTATACTACACTTACACTATCAACCCGCCACCCATGCTGGTTCTGGATAATACAGGGAAACCCTACGTATTTTTTCCCCCTGTATTTCCAGAACCAGGACCGGATCAGAGTCCAGTGCTGGTTGCGCAGAATACGGGGGACCCCTATATCGTTTGTCCCCCATATTTTGGCAACCAAGGCTGGATCTGACTAGCCTGGTGCTGGTTGTGCTTATGTACGGGGGACTCCTACATCGTTTGTCCCACAGATTTTGCACAACCAGCACTGGGTCACTAAAGTCCGGGGCTGGTTGCTTTTTTGAGGGAGGGGGTCACGCCATTTTTTTTTTTCACACAGGTTTATTAGACACAGATGCACAGACGGAGATCCATCCATGAATGTGTCTTCATGCATGCAGCACAGAACCCCTTGTTCCATGCCTGCAAGCATTGAACCTGGTCTCTGCGCTTTCTGTAGAGCCGAACTCTCGCAAGAATCCGACTTCAGGAGGATGATGTTTGGCCTCGTAGTGGACTCGGATCCCCGATGTGCGGGGCGGTTCGGATTCCGCAGAAATATATTAAAAACAACTCATATATTTTGGACGAATCAGGACCACATTGATGTATCATTTTCCCAATTCCTGATCATGGGGCATATTTATCAGCCTTATATTGCGACTTATCTTCCTCTCCTGCCGTTACACTTCTGCTGCTCCCCTCTGCCAAAACCTGCACTGGCTCCCATTCCCTACAGAATCCTCTTCAAACTCCTCAACTTCACATACAAGGCTCTTTCTAACTCCACTGCTCCCTACATCTCCAACCTCATCTCCTTACATACTCCCTCCCGCTCACTCCAGCCTGCCAATGACAGTTACCTCTCCTCAACCCTGGTTACTTCATCTCATGCTCGTGCAGCCCTCCTCCACTGGAATGAGCTTCCTCGCTCGATCAGGCTCTCCCCGACCTTGCCGAGCTTCCAACGTGCACTGAAAACCCACCTGTTCACCAAAGCATACCCTTCCACCACATAACCATGTTACCAGGTCTCTGGCCCTCCCGCCTCAGCCATCTCTACCTTGCTTACTTCCTGCACTCAGGTCCCCCTCTACACACTCATGCCTCATGTCATCTGGCTGTCTCCCCTCTCCCTTAGATTGTAAGCTACTAGGAGCAGGGTCCTCCTCCCCACTGTCTCACAGCCTTCTTCTCTAGCACTTCTATGACAGCCTTCACCTTTAGAGCTGTACTGTGTATGGAGAATTGTGTTGCTAATTGTGTTCTGTTTATATTTTGGTTACTGTATTGTACCCTTTACTGTATGTACGGCGCTGCGGACCACTTGTGGCACCCTATAAATAAAATGTAATAATAATAATAATAATAATAATAAAAAAGTCCCTAAAACAAGTGTTTTCGGGTAATCCCCGTAAAAGATTAGTATTCCCTGGATATAAGAAGGAGGGATATTTGCTGCCTCCATTTCCGACCGCAAAAGCAGCCCCCATAAGTTTACCAAGCTGCGGAAAGAGAGACGCTCCAGCAGCTAATGCCATCTTCAGATAGGGTTAGCTTATAGTAGCCTATGGGCAGTTGTGCCGCATTTTTTTTGGGAGCACGCTTACCGGCTCCGGACCAGGAGCAAAGTTATAGTGGTAACCATTGGCAGCCAATGGTTACCACTATAACTTTGCTCCTGGTCCGGAGCCGGTAAGCGTGGCTGGGACAGAGCTTTTTCAGGACATTTGCATTTCCACAGATAATGTTCTCAGTATATACCCACTTTCCAAGATATCATTATGACATCTACCTGCCAGCAAGCAGCTCATTGGAAGCATCATAATATACCCACAAACCACTCTTGGAATACATGGAATGTAGATGCTTTGCAGGTGGCTTTTAAAATAGGTGTTTAAAGCCTTCTGATAAGTTGATGGTTTAATTAAAACTAGGGGTGAGCGGGTTCGGATTTCTGAAATCCGAACCCCCCCGAGCCCCCCCGATCCGAGGCCGATCCGAGTCAGGCTCGACTTTTCCCGCCTGACTCGGATCTGAAATCGAGGCAAAACGTCATCATCCCGCCTTCCGGGTCTCGCGGGTTTTGGATCCTATATAAGGTACCCGCGTCGGCGCCATTTTCTCACTCGGCTGTGGACAGTGAAGAGGGAGGGTGGGAGTTAGGGCTGGCTGGGCTGTGTAGTGTAGTGTAGTGCAGAGTAGTGTTGTGCTGTGCTGTGCTGCGCTGTGCTGCTGTTGTCCACTACTTCAAAGTCCATAGGGGCTGGCTGTGTTGTGCTGCTGTTGTTAATAGGGGCTGTGTCCACTACTTCAAAGTCCATAGGGGCTGGCTGGACTGTGTTGTGCAGTCAGTTCTCCATAGGGGCTGTGTCCACTCCAAAGTCCTGTGCAGTGTCCCAGTCCTAAAGGGGTGCTGTAGTGTTGTCCAGGGGGTGCTCTGTCCATCAGGGGTGCTCCCCCCAAGTGCTAAAAAAATAATATTTTTTGTGTGTTTGTGAATTGTGTGCGCAGTAGCCGCACGTGCATCAACAAAGTAGTGCCAAGCGTGCGCCTGTGTCATAAGTAAAGGGCCGGCTGGCTTGACCGTTAAAGGGTGCTGTAACCCCCAAAGTACACTCCAGTCCAAACCAAAAAAAAATTTATTTTCTGTGTTTGTGAATTGTGTGCGCAGTAGCCGCACGTGCATCAACAAAGTAGTGCCAAGCGTGCGATCTAACCACCAACCGATGCAAGATATATACAGTAGTTCGGTCATTTTGAAGATTGCACAGTGCGTATGCACTACAGTATATTGTTTGTCAAGGAGTTCAAGGGAAATCTGGATGACCATCGCACAGTCTGCTGATCGTCTAATGTGTACCCAGCCTAACTAGATGAGGAAAAGATGCAAAATAATATAATCAGTACACTTTTAGGAACATATTTATTAATTATCATGTTTTAGACCTGATAATTATAAGTTTTTATTGCAGTAATAAGAAATGAGGTATTAAAGAACACATCCAGGGGGTTTCTGATAGGAACCCAACACTTTCTTGTGTAGGAAGTAAAGGGATCACTAATGCTCGGGTGCCAGCTTCCCTGCTGCATATGCACGGCCATTAGACTACGTACGTGCCTGCAGCCATTGCCACACAGGATCTCCTACAGATCCCTCTCCTGGTAAATGTTGCGGGAAGTAGTCCATAGACTACAAAAGAAGGCGTTAGCTAACTGGGCCAAGCTCTGGAATGGCTTGGTAAATTCGACATCTTTCGGACCTCGATAATTAATATCTTGAATAGGCCCCTAAGAGAGTACACATTCACAAAATAGAATCTAAACATTGACAGTGTATGATACAGTGCCACCTACTGTTCCTCCAGTAAAGCTTACAAGCAATACTTAGCCTGTAACTGTTGCTATACTCCAACATATATAACAGTAAAAAAAAAAAATAATAAATAAAAAAGTTATATATATCTAGAATTGAAAAGTAACAGATTCTCTTTAAATGGTATACAACTTTCATTTTAATATATTAAACTAATAAGACCTCACACCTCGTAGAGATGATAAAATACTGCAGAGATTTAAAAGGAAAAAAAAGGGAAAGTTATGTTTTCCTATTTCTCAGAGTGAAAGAATTGTTCCAGTTTGCTTTATGATTAAAATATAATTCTGTTCTCCCAAAACAAATATTTCAACACCTCATCTGCTTTAGTATGACCCCGCTGCCTTTCCTCAAATTCCTGGACATTGATGTGCCAGTGACGTTGCAAGAAAGCTGGATTTTAAGCACACACTAAACATGTTTCCTTATTGAAATCCAAGCATAAAGTACATTTCCTAAAAACACATGATTTTTCTGCCAAGAACATCACTAAAGATATGTATTGGTAGGAAGTATAATATGACACATAAATCTCTGCTACTGTGTCAAACTTAAAGGTCACTTAACCAAGAATACAAGGTGAAGCAATATAAAAGGTATCTTAAGGGCTAGTTGACACCACACTGCACTTGGTATGTGCTGAGCAGTGGTCAGGATGCACATACAGAATAGACAAACACTGGGCTGATTCAGGTGCCCAGAAAACTTGTTCTAGAACAGACTAACTAGTTGAAAGGGATGTAGTTGACATCCCGATGGTTAGGATGCCGGTGCTCATAATGCTGGCACCGAAATCCCGACAGCAGTCAGAATCCTGGCTCCAAGATCCCGATCACTGACATCCCGGTGGGAAGTATTAGGGTTAGGTTTAGAGTTAGGCACTAGGGGAGGGTTAGGTTTAGGCTGTGGGAGGGGAGGATTAGGTTTAGGCTGGAGGGGGGGAGAGGTTAGGGTTAAGGACTCGGAAGTTTACGGTAAGGCTGTGGGGGGGGGGTTAGGTTTAGGCTGCCGGAGGGGAGGGTTAGGTTTAGGCTGGAGGGGGGGAAGGTTAGGGTTAGGCACTAGGGGGAGGGTAAGGGTTAGGCTGTGGTTGGAGAAGGGTTAGGGTTAGGCTGTGGGGGTGAGGGTTAGGTTTAGGCTGCAGGAGGGGAGGGTTAGGTTTAGGCTGGAGTAGGGTTAGAGTACTTACCTACAGATGTCGGTATTTCAAACCAGTCGGGATTCCGGCATCAGAATTCTGAGCCCTGGTATTGTGCGCTCCCAATCCAGTTAAAATTTCAAGAGAAATCGTGCACTTCCATTTCGAGGGGTGTCGTATGACTGGTCAACAATCTGACAGTCTGAAGGTCAACTTTCGAAAGGTCGACACCAGAAGATCAACAGGTTCTGAAAGTCAACAGTCAGAAGGCCTACATGGTAATTTTGTCAACCACCACCAATATGTAGACATGTAATTTAGGGCGACATGGTTAAATGGTTGACACATTCAAAAGGTCAAAATTTAACATGTTGACACAAAAATGCTGACATATTATTTTTGTTATTTTAGCCTAACCCTTAACATAATCTTGAACATAAGCCTAAAAACCATGTTGACTTTTTTGTGTCAACATGTTAAATGTCGAACTTTTGAATGTTTCGACCAATTAAACGTTTCGACCTAAATAAATGCCTACATATTTGTGGTCGACCTAATGACCATGTTGACCTTCTGACTGTCGACATTCAGAATGTGTCGACCTTCTAAATGTCAATCAGATACCCATTTCTAGCACATGGCAGGCCAGAGCTTTCACTAATTCCTTTCTGCAGGCAGTGTGATTTGTATGTGTTTTGATTATACTGATTGCATGACTGGGGCCATTGGTCCAGTTCTGACCAGGGCCCTATCTGTGAGGAGTTTGCATGTTCTTTCCGTGTGTGCATGGGTTTTTCTTTGCATTGCACAACACAGCCCAGCTCACCCCTGTATTGAACACAACACAGTCCCCCTTGGACGAAGCACAGCCTGACAGGCCGGGACTTAGCAAGCAAATGGTGCCGATCACTACGGGGAGGGACTTATATACAATCCAAAACCCGTGAGAATCCGACAGCGGGATGATGACGTTTTGCTTCATTTTGGGATCCAAGTCAAGCGGGAAAACCTGAGCCGGACTCAGATCCCGGCCCGGGATCGTGAAGTTCGGGTGGGTCCGGTTCTCTGAGAACCTGACCCGCTCATCTCTAAAAAAGATACAGTACATTTAAAATTAGAAACTTCCCTTTCCTGAAAGGGCCATGCTACTTAGCACTAGTTCCAGACCTCTAGGGTCCATAGATATTAATTATACATAATAAGGGGCTAATATTATTTTTATTTATAAAAGGGGGCACATATTATTTATTTACATTACCAGGGCCATATATATTATTAGCTATACATTAAGGTGACCAAATATATTAGTAGACATATATTAAGAACGCCATATATATTTTTAGAAGTACATCAAAGGAGCACAGATATTATTAATACATTAACAAGCATGTACTGTATATTAATATAAATACAAAAAATGTTTTCCAAAAATGTCCCCAAAATGGTTGGGTTTTTTGTAGTAGCAAATTATGTAAATAACAGCTATTTAAACATGATTCAATATAATTTTTTTTAATAAAAATGTAAAATCACGTTGAAATAGCGAATAATTACATAATGTGATAATTAAAAAAATGACCATATTGAAAAAAATTACTTTCTAGTTAAGAAAATTAAAAAAAAAAATGTGGGGACAGATGGAGCAAGGGACAAATATGTGTTTGTGTATATATATACACACATATATATTAGGGGTGTGCACCGGCCACTTTTCGTGTTTTGTGTTTTGGTTTTGGATCTGGATCTTTCTTCGTGTTTTGGATCTGGATTGGTTTTGCCAAAACCACCCTTCCGTGTTTTGGGTTCTGGGTTTTGTGTTTTGGATCTGTATTTTTTTTTAAAAAAGCATAAAAACAGCTAAAATCACAGAATTTGTAGGTTTTTCTGCTCCTATGCTATTATTAACCTCAATAACCTTAATTTCCACTCATTTCCAGTCTATTCTGAACACCTCACACCTCACAATAGTGTTTTTATGTCCAAAACGTTGCACCGAGGTAGCTGGATGACTATGCTAAGCGACACGAGTGGGCGGCACAAACACGTGACCCATCTAGGCGTGAAACTGCAGTGGCAGACAGGATGGCAGTTTGAAAAACTAGGCCCCAAACTGTACATAATGCAAAGAAAAAAAAGAGGTGCAAGATGGAATTGTCCTTGGGCCCTCCCACCCACCCTTATGTTGTATAAACAGGACATGCACACTTTAACAAACCAATCATTTCAGCGCCAGGGTCTGCCACACAACTGTGGCTGAAATGATTGGTTCGTTTGGGCCCCCACAAAACAAGCTGGCAATTAATGTGTCCCTGCACAAACTGGCTCTATGGAGGCAAGATGTCATCCTCATCCTCCTCATCCACCGATTCCTCACCCTCTTCAGTGTGTACATCCTCATCCTCACAAAGTATTAACTCGTCCCCACTTGAATCCACCACCACAGGTCCCTCTGTACCTTCTGGAGGCTGGTCTCCCTGGAAGAGCTGATAATTCATTTTGATGAACATCATCTTCTCCACATTCTGTGGAAGCAACCTCCTACGCCTTTCGCTGACAAGGTTCCCGGCTGCACTAAACACTCTTTCGGAGTACACACTGGAGGGGGGGCAACTCAGGTAAAATAGAGCCAGTTTGTACAGGGGCCTCCAAATTGCCTCTTTTTCCTGCCAGTACAGGTATGGACTGTCTGCCATGCCTACTTGGATGCTGTCACCGATGTAATCCTCCACCATTCTGTCAATGGTGACAGTATCATATGCAGTGACAGTAGACATGTCAGAAATTGTTGCCAGGTCCTTCAGTCCGGACCAGATGTCCAAACTTGGTCCTGCCTGTCCTGCATCACCGCCAGCGGGTTGCTTAGGATACCTAAGTTTTTTCCTGGCAGCCCCAGTTGCAGGAGAAAATGAAGAAGGAGCTGTTGACGTGTCACGTTCCGCTTCAGCTGACAGTGTGTTCACCAGCAGGTCTTTGCACCTCTGCAGGCTTGTGTCGGCCGGAAAGAGAGACACCACATAGGCTTTAAACCTAGGATCGAGCACGGTGGCCAAAATGTAGTGGTCTGATTTCAACAGATTGACCACCCTGGAATCCTGGCAAAGCGAATGAAGGGCTTCATCCACAAGTCCCACATGCCGAGCGGAATCGCTCCGTCTTAGCTCCTCCTTCACTTTCTCCAGCTGCTTCTGCAAAAGCCTGATGAGGGGAATGACCTGACTCAAGCTGGCAGTGTCTGAACTGACTTCACGTGTGGCAAGTTCGAAGGGCTGGAGAACCTTGCACAACACGGAAATCATTCTCCACTGCGCTTGAGTCAGGTGCATACCCCCTCCTTTGCCTATGTCATAGGTGGATGTATAGGCTTGTATGGCCTTTTGCTGCTCCTCCATCCTCTGAAGCATATAGAGGGTTGAGTTCCACCGTGTCACAACCTCTTGCTTCAGGTGATGGCGGGGCAGGTTCAAGAGTGTTTGCTGGCGCTCCAGTCTTCGGCACGCAGTCGCTGAATGGCGAAAGTGGCCAGAAATTTTTCGGGCCACCCAAAGCGTCTCCTGCACGCCCCTGTCGCTTTTCAGAAAATTCTGCACCACCAAGTTTATTGTGTGAGCAAAACATGGGACGTGCTGGAATTTGCCCAGATGTAATGCCCGCACAATATTGGTGGCGTTGTCAGATATCACAAATCCCCAGGAGAGTCTAAGTGGGGTAAGCCACTGGGCGATGATTTCCCTCAGTTTCTCTAAGAGGTTGTCGGCGGTGTGCCTCTTACTGAAACCGGTGATACACAGCGTAGCCTGCCTTGTAACGAGCTGGCGTTTCTGAGATGCTGCTACTGGTGACGCTGCTGCTGTTGCTGCGTAAGGTGATACATCTACCCAGTGGGCTGTCACAGTCATATAGTCCTTAGTCTGCCCTGTTCCACTTGTCCACATGTCCGTGGTTAAGTGGACATTGTGTACAACGGCATTTTTCAGGACACTGAGGACACTTTTTCTGACGTTTCTGTACAGTCTCGGTATCGCCTGCCTAGTGAAGTGGAATCTAGACGGTATTTGGAACCGGGGACACACTACCTCCATCAATTGTCTAAATCCCACTGCACTAATGGCGGATACCGGACGCACGTCTAACACCAACATAGCAGTCAAGGCCTCAGTTATACGTTTTGCTTCAGGATGACTGCTGTCGTACTTCATCCTCCTCGCTAAGGACTGTTGGAGGGTCAATTGTTTAGTAAAAGTAGTGGTGTTCCTACTTCCTCTCTGGGATGATGAACGACTCCCAGCAGCAGCAACAGCAGCAGCGGCAGCAGTAGGCGTAGCAATGCAGGATCCTCCAGAGGAATCCCGGATAGGAGAGTCAGTCATGCCAGTGACATGGCCTGCAGGACTACTTCCGATCCTGACTAAGGAGGAAATTGACGAGGAGGGAGTTGACGGTGTGGTTTGCAGGCGCTTGGATACAACAGGACAACGGGATTTAGGTGTCCCTGGACTGCTTACGGTCTTAGCCAAAGTTTCTGAACTTGACAGTAACTTTTTATGAACGCGCTGCAGGTGCCGTATAAGGGAGGATGTTCCTAGGTGGTTGACGTCCCTACCCCTACTTATTTCACCTTTACATATGGTACATATGGCAAGACAGTTGTTGTCCGGATTTGGATAGAAATATTGCCAGACCAAAGAGGTGGAATGTTTGGTCTTCTGCCCAGGCATGACCGTGATGGGCTTTTTCATCCCACGGACAACAACTGTCTCCCCCGGAGCCTGATTTAAACAAACCACATCACCATCAGAATCCTCCTCGCCAACTTCCTCCTCAGCGCCAGCTACACCAGTATCCTCATCCTGTTGTACTTCAACAGTGACATCTTCAATTTGCATATCAGCAAGTGGACTGTGGGTGCTCCTTTCAGCACTTGCAGGGGGCATGCAAATGGTGGAAAGAGCCACCTCTTCCCGTCCAGTGCTGGGAAGGTCAGGCATCGCAACCACCACCACACTTGGACTCTCCTTGGGGATTTGTGATATCTTCTTAGAAAGCACAGTTCTTCGCTGTGCTTTTGCCAGCTTAACTCTTTTGATTTTTTTAGTGGGAGGAGGGCTTCCATCGTCATGTGAAGCTGAACCACTAGTCATGAACATACTAGGGATCGACCTTAGCCGTTCCTTGCCACTCCGTGTCGTAAATGGCATATTGGCAAGTTTACGTTTCTCTTCAGCTGATTTAAATGTCTTTTTCAAGGTCATTTTCCTGAACTTTGCCATTTGGGATTGTATGTGCCCTCTACTATGACATTGGGCATCGGCCTTGGCAGACGACGTTGATGGCATGTTATCGTCTATGTCATGACTAGTGGCAGCAGCTTCAGCACTAGGAGGAAGTGGTTCTTGATCTTTCTCTATTTTATTTTTATCGGAGAAAGTTTGGTCCTCCATTTATGTTATATCGATTTGATATATACGTGCGGCTAAACACAGAAAATAATTTTTTTTTTGGTTTGGACTGGAGTGTACTTTGTGGGTTACAGCACCCTTTAACGGTCAAGCCAGCCGGCCCTTTACTTATGACACAGGCGCACTCTTGGCACTACTTTGTTGATGCACGTGCGGCTACTGCGCACACAATTCACAAACACAGAAAATAATTTTTTTTTGGTTTGGACTGGAGTGTACTTTCGGGGGTTACAGCACCCTTAACGGTCAAGCCAGCCGGCCCTTTACTTATGACACAGGCGCACGCTTGGCACTACTTTGTTGATGCACGTGTGGCTACTGCGCACACAATTCACAAACACAGAAAATAATTTTTTTTTTGGTTTGGACTGGAGTGTACTTTCGGGGGTTACAGCACCCTTAACGGTCAAGCCAGCCGGCCCTTTACTTATGACACAGGCGCACTCTTGGCACTACTTTGTTGATGCACGTGCGGCTACTGCGCACACAATTCACAAACACAGAAAATAATTTTTTTTTGGTTAGGACTGGAGTGTACTTTCGGGGGTTACAGCACCCTTTAACGGTCAAGCCAGCCGGCCCTTTACTTATGACACAGGCGCACGCTTGGCACTACTTTGTTGATGCACGTGCGGCTACTGCGCACACAATTCACAAACACAGAAAATAATTTTTTTTTTGGTTTGGACTGGAGTGTACTTTCGGGGGTTACAGCACCCTTAACGGTCAAGCCAGCCGGCCCTTTACTTATGACACAGGCGCACGCTTGGCACTACTTTGTTGATGCACGTGCGGCTACTGCGCACACAATTCACAAACACAGAAAATAATTTTTTTTTTGGTTTGGACTGGAGTGTACTTGGGGGTTACAGCACCCTTTAACGGTCAAGCCAGCCGGCCCTTTACTTATGACACAGGCGCACGCTTGGCACTACTTTGTTGATGCACGTGCGACTACTGCGCACACAATTCACAAACACAGAAAATAATATTTTTTTTGGTTTGGACTGGAGTGTACTTTCGGGGGTTACAGCACCCTTAACGGTCAAGCCAGCCGGCCCTTTACTTATGACACAGGCGCACGCTTGGCACTACTTTGTTGATGCACGTGCGGCTACTGCGCACACAATTCACAAACACAGAAAATAATATTTTTTTTGGTTTGGACTGGAGTGTACTTTCGGGGGTTACAGCACCCTTAACGGTCAAGCCAGCCGGCCCTTTACTTATGACACAGGCGCACGCTTGGCACTACTTTGTTGATGCACGTGCGGCTACTGCGCACACAATTCACAAACACAGAAAATAATTTTTTTTTTGGTTTGGACTGGAGTGTACTTTCGGGGGTTACAGCACCCTTAACGGTCAAGCCAGCCGGCCCTTTACTTATGACACAGGCGCACGCTTGGCACTACTTTGTTGATGCACGTGCGACTACTGCGCACACAATTCACAAACACAGAAAATAATATTTTTTTTGGTTTGGACTGGAGTGTACTTTCGGGGGTTACAGCACCCTTAACGGTCAAGCCAGCCGGCCCTTTACTTATGACACAGGCGCACACTTGGCACTACTTTGTTGATGCACGTGCGGCTACTGCGCACACAATTCACAAACACAGAAAATTATTTTTTTTTTGGTTTGGACTGGAGTGTACTTTCGGGGGTTACAGCACCCTTAACGGTCAAGCCAGCCGGCCCTTTACTTATGACACAGGCGCACGCTTGGCACTACTTTGTTGATGCACGTGCGGCTACTGCGCACACAATTCACAAACACAGAAAATAATTTTTTTTTGGTTTGGACTGGAGTGTACTTTCGGGGGTTACAGCACCCTTAACGGTCAAGCCAGCCGGCCCTTTACTTATGACACAGGCGCACGCTTGGCACTACTTTGTTGATGCACGTGCGGCTACTGCGCACACAATTCACAAACACAGAAAATATATTATTTTTTTAGCACTTGGGGGGAGCACCCCTGATGGACAGAGCACCCCCTGGACAACACTACAGCACTCCTTTAGGACTGGGACACTGCACAGGACTTTGGAGTGGACACAGCCCCTATGGAGAACTGACTGCACAACACAGTCCAGCCAGCCCCTATGGACTTTGAAGTAGTGGACACAGCCCCTATTAACAACAGCAGCACAGCACAACACAGCCAGCCCCTATGGACTTTGAAGTAGTGGACAACAGCAGCACTACACTACACTACACTACACAGCCCTAACTCCCACCCTCCCTCTTCACTGTCCACAGCCGAGTGAGAAAATGGCGCCGACGTGTGTACCTTATATAGGATCCAAAACCCGCGAGACTCGGAAGGCGGGAAGATGACGTTTTGCCTCGATTTCAGATCCGAGTCAGGCGGGAAAAGTCGAGCCTGACTCGGATCGGACTCGGATCGGGGGGGCTCGGGGGGGTTCGGATTTCAGAAATCCGAACCCGCTCACCCCTAATATATATATATATATATATATATATATATATATATACACATACACTGTATATATATCTCACATACACAGCAATGCACTTCAGCGCAGGTAATCCTATAGATCTCCAAATAAAGATGTATTTGTTGCTTTATCCTTAAATTTCCTCTTGCCAGGAGGATCCCAGAATTTCTAAAAGATGCAGATAGTAGGAATAGCGCACTCATGAGAATAGTATAAAAAGTATAATTTTACTTGTAATAATGCTCACATACATCAAGGTTAAGAGCTTTGTACATAGCCCAGTAATCAGCTCTTCTCAGCAGGCAGATCTCTTAGTCGCCACTGCTATAGGAGTCTCTGGGTCAGCGCTGCTTCTAGAGATAGCAGATGACTTCAACGTTTCACAATCCAGCGTGGTATACAGGTAAGGCGCCTTACCTGTATACCACGCTGGATTGTTGACAAGTCTTTGTGAGTCTAGAACGGCCCTAAAGTGGACCAAAGTCGACAGACATTGATTGCATAAGTATTTTGACTGTTATATGAACCGCTTTACATGCATTTTACAAGGTTTGGACAATATGCTTCAGTAATGGTGTTGTGTTTACTGGGTGGTGAATAAAACACGTTTTGTGATAAGAATATTGAAACAAGGAGTAGTGCCTTCACTTTGTGGACTTATATATATATATATATATATATATATATATTGTAAATATATATATATATATATATATATATATACGCACACACAGACATACTTTTCTGTATTTATACCTGGGGTCCGGCAGCGTAGGCTGGAGTTCCGGCGATCTGGCGGCATCCACATCGGGGGTGGAGCGCCCGGCGGCATACAAGGTAGCGAGGGGTTTCACCTGCGGCAGGGTACGCCGCGCCAGGCAGGGGAGGAATCCGGCTTCCCGATCGGGACTTAGCTGCAGCCGCGGCTACAGGAGCCGTGACTGCTGCTTCTATCTATGGAGGTCACGGCTGCCCTTGCAGCCGCGCTGGGAGAGGGGTACCGCCAGGGTTGTCTTAATAGCAGTGTGGGCCCTGGCCAAATCATTAGACCTCCCACACATGCAGAGAGACTCTGGGCCTGATTCAGATCCGGTCTCAAGCGCTGAGCACTCACAATGGGGTCGATGGTGGCCCAGAGCGCATGCGCACGATGGAGCCGGCTCCGTCGTGTGCATGTGCGAGACCCGGATAGCGACGGGCAAGCCGTCGCTCCGGGTCTCGTACCAAAGGGGGCGTGCTGTCGATGTTGAGTGACAGCACGCCCCCTTTGGTGGGCGGGCCGGGGGGGGGGTGGCTGCCCAGACGCAGGCTCCCATGTGACGGAGGTTCCCATGTGAACGCCTCCGTTTGGAGGCGGCCCCACTGACATCACGAGTGATGTCAGTAGGAGAGATTTCGGCTCTGTTAGAGCCAAAATCTCTCTGGGGCTTGCGGCCAATGAGACCCTACCACAAGGGTCTCATCGCAAACCCGATGGTCGCGATGGTCTTGACCATCGCAAACCCGATGGTCGCGATGGTCTTGACCATCGCAACCATCTTAGTGGCCGCTCGCTATAGCTGTGGGTAGTCACCCACAGCTATGCGAGCGGCCAGGAGGCCGTTCTAAAAAAAAATAAGACCGGCCCTGATTCAGAGCGAGTGCTCTGTCAGAGAGACCCGGCTCTGAACCAGGGCCTCTGTTTGACTGGTCTGAAGCCAGCGGATGAAGTGAAACTGGGACTGAGGTGAGCACTTGCAGTTGTAGGGGGGCATGTTGGTGGGCCCCTACAAGCTTCGGGCCCTTGGGCAACTGCCAAACAAGCCCAATGGAAGAGATGGCCCTGGGTACCGCCGGGTCCTGATCACTGAGGCCAGCAGTGATCGGGACACAAAGTAGGGTGTAGAGGGACCAGCAGGTCCCCCTGACATAGGCGGCTGTGGAAAATTTACCTGCCTGCAGCCGCCTAGTGGACGTTTTTGACTGGTCGTCTCCATGACGACCATGGCAGTTAAAGATAAGCCTGGTGTGGGCGTAACTGTTACGCCCATGCCAGGCAAGTAGTTAAGCAGCACAGCACATACATTATTACAAATACATGTAGGAGCACAGATATTACTAGAAATACATTTAGGAGCACATATATTACTAGAAATACACGTAGGAGCACATATATTACTAGAAATACACGTAGGAGCACATATATTACTAGAAATACACGTAGGAGCACATATATTACTAGAAATACACGTAGGAGCACATATATTACTAGAAATACACGTAGGAGCACATATATTACTAGAAATACACGTAGGAGCACAGATATTACTAGAAATACATTTAGGAGCACATATATTACTAGAAATACACGTAGGAGCACATATAAAACTAGAAATACATTTAGGAGCACATATATTACTAGAAATACACGTAGGAGCACAGATATTACATTTACTAGAAATACATGTAGGAGCACATATATTACTAGAAATACACGTAGGAGCACATATATTACTAGAAATACACGTAGGAGCACAGATATTACTAGAAATACACGTAGGAGCACAGATATTACTAGAAATACACGTAGGAGCACATATATTACTAGAAATACATTTAGGAGCACATATATTACTAGAAATACACGTAGGAGCACAGATATTGCTAGAAATACATTTAGGAGCACATATATTACTAGAAATACACGTAGGAGCACATATATTACTAGAAATACATTTAGGAGCACATATATTACTAGAAATACACGTAGGAGCACAGATATTACTAGAAATACATTTAGGAGCACATATATTACTAGAAATACACGTAGGAGCACATATATTACTAGAAATACACGTAGGAGCACATATATTACTAGAAATACACGTAGGAGCACATATATTACTAGAGATACACGTAGGAGCACATATATTACTAGAAATACACGTAGGAGCACAGATATTACTAGAAATACATGTAGGAGCACATATATTACTAGAAATACACGTAGGAGCACAGATATTACTAGAAATACATTTAGGAGCACATATATTACTAGAAATACACGTAGGAGCACAGATATTACTAGAAATACATTTAGGAGCACATATATTACTAGAAATACACGTAGGAGCACATATATTACTAGAAATATATTTAGGAGCACATATATTATTAGAAATACATTGAGACAGAAGTTGTTAGAAATACATAGAGGGCACAGATATTATTAGAATTACATTTAGTGGATATCATTATTATTACAGGCCACAGGAATAACTTTTATTTATTAAGGGAGACATATTTATTTTCTTTAACCCTGGTGGCCACTAGCCAGGGGTTTCAGGAAAGGGCCCATGCTACTCAGCATTGGTCTGGTCCCACCACATAGAACTGTGGTGGTTTGTAATCACTGCACATTGCCGGGGATTTGAACTATAGGGCGTATATTTACTTAGATTCGTGTCTGGCCATGTTTATACACACTGGACATCGCAGGGACTCACATGAGTTATTTACGCCCCAAATCATGGATTTACTAAGAACTGTGTTTGCCTGTCTATTTTGGTTTGATAGTGTTACTGATTATGTTGTATCATGTGCGAGTTCACACAGATTAGTATGATCTCTGCAGTGCTTTTGTGTGTTATAGGTGTAATAAAAGGAAAAAAATTAAGGGAAACATTGCATGGGTACCCCCCTAAAATGCATAACCAGCCCTGGGCCTCTGAGCCGTTCTGCTACAGGAAAATTTGTGGAATAACCAGCGTTGAATTTCCTTTATTGTTCTATAATCAGCAGCCGGGGTGGTAATATCATAGCAGGGGGACACATAGAGTAAGGTCTGCATGCCAAAGCATTAGCCAACCCCAAACTGGTCAGCCCAGGGCTAGCAATCCTCAGAAAGTGTGGACCGCAAAATAAAATTGGGTACCCCCTCCTGAGGATCAACTGACAGTGGGCGTTGATTGGCTAAGAGTGGTCTGACTCTTAGCCAATCATGGCTCTAGTGCAGGAACTCACGTGGGTTCCGCCATTCAGTGTGCTATACTGTGCTGCAGTATAGCGGGTCCATGGGGATCGGGTATTCTGTTTTTTTTGTTTCCAGAAGACCTGGGACTCTACCTAGAGAAGGGGACCGACCTCCACAGGGGAGAAAGTAAGTATGTAGAGCGAGTGTGAAAAAAGTGTCAACTATATACTGTATATTATACACACTATATGATGTGCACGATACATCATACCGATCCACGTCAGGATGATATAGCGGGCGATATATCATATGGTGTGCGCCCAGCTTTACTCAGATGTTAATAAAGACTGCAAAACAATTTGTGATGAATTCAGCCATCAAACTACCTATTTTGCTGAAGGAAAGACATACTTACCTACTCTCCCGATTCAGCCGGGAGTGGGGCGATGACGCGATTCGTGCTGAATCGCGTCATCATGACCCCGCCCCCTGCTTCCCAATGCCGATAATCTCGGTATTGTGTAGCAGGGGCGGAGCCAAAATGATGTGATTCGGTGGTCATGCCCCCATTGTCGGGTAATATCCCTGCCAAGCCCCCCTATGCCACACCACGCACCCCTACTTGGCCAACCTGGGTTGGACTGGCCCACAGGGGTAAAGTTGAAATCCCTGGGTGGGCCCCACTGCCTGAGGGCTCCTCCATTTGCTCTAATGTCAGGTTTAAGACTATGCACTTGAATTATACATTGTTACTCTGTTAGAGGGTCAGTTACATGGACTCTAATGTCTGTCTAAGCCTCTGTGGGGACTGACCACACCCCAAAGCATGGCCCCCTACCACTGCATTCCCCCGGTGGGCCCTTCATACTCCAGTCCGACACTGCAGATACTATTTCTTTGTGGGGTTTTTTTGGTAGTAGAACTGCAACTGGAAATGTGCATTTTTTAATCTGTCCGACTCCTACATAAACCATCCAAGTAGACAGGGGCGGTTTAAAAGAGGAGGGGGTCCGTGTGCAGACTAATTAGTGTTCGCCCCCTCCTCTCTGTGGTACAGTAGATTCTGGCATTGTGCCAGAGTCTACTGCACATGGGCATGTCTCCAGTAAAATGGCGCCCGCACCATGGTCCCGGAGACACCTCTACTGTGCATGCGCAAATCTCCAGGAAAATGGCCGCCGCACCATTTTCCTAGTGATTTGCGCTACTACTGCATCACTGATGAGGGAATCTGGAGAGCTAAGTATTAAACATAGATGCAGGGTTTGCGGCATGGGCCCTCTGGATCCAGGAGCACCGCACTCCCTGCAACCATTATAGATACGCCATTGCAAATAGAAAGGAAAAATTGAGGAATCCTGATATTGAAGTATTGAGGAATGACAGAGGATCTACATCTTCTATGTATCAATCACAAATCTGTCACAAAGCTGATATGTTAGACAATAGGTATAATCAAATACCATACGCTCAGCTGATCTTAATTTTTTATGAGTGCATTTATGAAGTTCCAAGGGACAAATGTGGCAGATTGGAGATAGTTCTCTTGGATCCGTTTTCTGTTTTTCAAATTCCCAGCTACAGTGTATTCTCGGTTTTTGTTTACGTGATCAGTTGACCGTCAGGCAGTACATGCCAAGGATGTGTGGTACAATCATACCAGCCTGATTAATAAGTAACCCTATTAAATTTCACTGGATGGGAGATGTAGCAAACCTTTCAGAGAGATAAAGTGGTGACGATGTCCATGGCAACCAATCAGCTTCTGTCATTCTAACCACTTAGTATGTTTTCCAAAAACCACTTTTCTATGATTGAATTAAGTCAAGAATATCAATTTAGAAAGAAAAACAATAAATAAAAATAAAATTATATATTTACTGTGTATATATATATATATATATATATATATATATATATATATATATAGTAGAGATGTGCAGGTCCGGTTCTCAGAGAACCGACAACAACCAAATTTAGTGCTTCCGAGATAAACCGAGTTAGGAATCACATTGGGGTAAAGCTCGGATTTAAAAATCAAACTTCGGTTTTGGACTGCATGCTAACAGGTCACAATTATGTAATTTTAGCTGTTTTTTTTTTCATTTTTTAAAATACAGATCCAAAACCAAAAACAAAAACACGTGAGGGTGGTTTTGCAAGACCAAAACACGAAAATTAATCCGGAACCGAAACCAAAACACGGGGGTCGGAAACCCCCGTGTTTTGATTTTGGATCTGTATCTCCTCGTGTTTTGGATCTGGATTTGGTTTTGCCAAAACCACCTCTTGTGTGTTTTGGTTTTGGATATGTATTTAAAAAAATTTTTAAATCATAAAAAAAGCTAAAATCACATAATTTGGGACTGTTTTTGTTCCTACAGTGTTATTAACCTCAATAACATTTATTTCCAATCATTTCCAGTTAATGTTGACCACCTCACAGCTCACAATATTGATTTAATTTAGTTTAGGCCAAAAGGTTGCATCCAGCTAGCTGGCTGACTAAGCTAAGCGACAGCAATGGGCAGCACTAACATGTGGCAGTTCAGCTTC
Source organism: Taudactylus pleione (assembly GCA_031769625.1). Classification (NCBI taxonomy): domain Eukaryota; kingdom Metazoa; phylum Chordata; class Amphibia; order Anura; family Myobatrachidae; genus Taudactylus; species Taudactylus pleione. Next base: position 8,325,666 of record JAUIMM010000109.1, on the reverse strand, counting down.
CAACACGGCACAGAGTGGCATTGCAGTGGTAGACAGGATGACAGTTTAATAAACTATACAACCCCTAGGAAGTTTAAAAACCAAGAATGTTTTCCTTAACTAGGTCAGAGGCCCGACGGAGTTGGAATATGTTTATGGACTGAAGACAGGGAAAGGACGGAAGGATTGATTAGTTTTTAATTTATTTATTTTAATGTTTTGATTATTAAAAAAAATTATGAGGGAAGATCAATCCAGGATCAAGGTCTTCAGTACTGAACGGGGCAGCAGACCCTTTTTTTATTTTTTGAGGATTGGTATTAATTTTAACGCACACAAAAAAACCCTTTTATTTCTTTTACACTGGGAAAGAGCATCCCTGAATGAGGCAGCAGCTCCTTGATGAACAACACAGACAACACCCCTTTTTTATGGACAACAAAGCAACCCTGCCGAGTGCAGACTTACCACTTGAAGAGTCATAAATACGTGGACGATAAACTGCGGCAGTGTCACTGTACAATAATAGCACAGCTAAGTTGCTAGTGCACACACACACACACACACAAAAAAAGCACTTTTATTTATTTTTTTTACACTGGGGAAGAGCACCCCTAATTGACAGAGCACCCCCCCTGGACAACACAGCACCTATTTATGGAATGCTGCCTTAGCCTGATGGACAGGACAACAAGACTGCAACAGTCACAGTTAATTGACAGGACAAGTGACACAGCAGCTGCAGCACCCACTGAAGGAAGCCCCCCTTTATATACTGCAGCCTAAGCCCCTTTATGGACAACACAGCAGCAGCATTCAACCCAAGATCCAGACTGGACACACACACTGAGTGACTGACAGTGACTACACGTCTGCTAGCTTCTCTCTCCACAGCCGTAGTGAAAATGGCGCCGATCGCAGGGACATTTATATAATCTATAACCCGCGACAATCCGAGAGCAGGAGGATGACGCGTTTTGCCTCGTTTTGAGGAAAACTTGAGCCGGTCATGGATCTGACTCGGAATTTAAATGTTCGGGTGGGTTTCGGTTCTCGGAGAACCGGACCCGCTCATCTCTTGTCGGCGCACATCTCCATATATGTATATATTTATTTTCATTTTTATTGTGACATTAATAACAAGTTTAAACATCAACTACCGATATATAGGAGTATCGATAATGGAGACATTGGGACTTTACCATTCCTCCGCAGCAATCACTAGTTATACACGGGAGGGCCGATGGCTGTTGGATTTACATTTTCCCGGTAGCTACTCCTCTCTGCAGCTGCCCGGTGGGGGTGCTGCCAGGCTGCCCGATCAGCAGCCATAGGCTGCACGACAGACACTGGAGGAGAAGGATACAACATACTTGCCGACAATCAGCTCCCTCCTTCCGGGAAGGAGCTGATTGTCGGCTAACAGCGTGGGGCATGTTCAGACAGTAATGACGCATTGGGGGCGGAGCTAGAAATGGGGCCACACGATTGCGTCATCGTGGCCCCGCCCCCTCTTCACAATGCCGTTATTTTCGGCATTGTAAAGCAGGGTCGGGGCCACGATGATGCAATTCAGCGCAAATTGAGTCACCGGCCCCTATTCTGGGGGGAGGTCGGGAGGGTTGGTGGATGCCGGGAGGCTTGCCTGCCTTTCCAGGGGGGGTGGGGAGGGGGGACGTGAGCGGCACCCGATATTCGGGAGGCTCCCGGCCAAACTGGGAGGGTAGGCAAGCCTGGGATACAAGGATGCAGAGATGCCCTGAGGTCCCTCTTAGATTGGCGGCTACTGGAAGCTTATCTTCCAGCAGCCTCCTAGTGAGAGTTTCTACTATATCAGGGAAAACACAGGCTGGCATGGTTGAATCTGATGCGACCACGCCAGGCAAGTGGTTAAAGATTGTGTTAGATAAATAATATCTAAAAGATATTTGGTTACTGCTTACTAGGGGCAACTTCCCCACTTTTGCTCTCTGAAAGGTTTGGTACATCTCCCCTTTAATGCTGGGAAAGAGCTCATCATGTATTCAGGGTCTTTGATTCAGCAACGATTGCACATGCTAATACATACGCAGACGGCCAATGTTTGCTTTCTGCGAATGCATTGCAGTGCGTGACCGCAATCGGCTCACTGGGAACGGGAAAGCGATTGCAGAGATCATTGTAAAGTGATTGACAGGAAGTGCCGTTTGTGGGTGATTATGGGGAGTGGTCGGCCGAACGCAGGCGTGCCAGCGCGTTTGAACGCTGTTACAGGGGCATGCATAAATTAGCCACTGCGATGCCATAAGTAGCTTGGGTGTTCACTGCATACAGGAAAGTCAGCAATTTATAAGTAAGGTCTGACTTGCCTTAATTGTGCGAGTGGCTCCGATGGTACTCAACGTTACCGATGTTTTGTGTGGATTGCACGGTATTACGGATGTGCCAGAGGGGAAGTGGGCGTCTGCATGTTGTCCGTGCGAGTGCTTTGCAATTGCAAACATTAGCATACTCTTGCAGCAGACTTGTGTACGCGATTGCAACAGCGATCACATTAGCGATCCTTGCTGAATCAGGCCCTCACTTCATACGTTATCTATGCTGTAGTTCTGTATTTCATCTGCTTGTCTCAGCTGGCTAAGCAGCGTTAATTACTCACATCTAGTAGTGTGTCTGCATGCAGAAGTCAGTCATTCCATTAAATGGGATCTGTTTATTGAGAAAGCTCTATTAGCACGGCTCTGTGCCAGGGATTAGGTATCCTGTACTAGTGAGCCCAGGAGTGGCTTACTGTTACATCTAACATAAGGAGTACTTTACATCATAACCTCAGAAGTCATTATGTTACATACAATAAAAGGCTTAACTAGAGGATTACAACCTTGGACACAATACATACTTAACATGCCTACCTGTAGCTTTCAAGTGTGCGTTCTAATGTACTATTGAAAAATCTATCATTAATGTGACATTCTGAGTATAAGTCTTATTCCAATGTACAGATAATACTACATATACTATTGTTGATAAAACTATAGACTACAGACCTTATTAAGTCATAGATGCCATCTACGTGATTTTATATTAGTTGTTGCCGTGGGCGGTGCTGGATTTCCCACTAGACAGGGGAGGCTTGTGTCTAGGGGTGCCACATGCTGGGGCGGCACGGCAGTTCAGCTATTTGGACATGGAACAAAGTCTAAATCCCCCATGATGTATCAGGGTGAATGTACAATCCAGGAGCCTGGAATATTAAGGGGGGTGGAGTCTTGTCAGAATCCTGGGGTAGGGGTGGGAGCGGGAGCCCAAAAATACTGTACCTATGTATTGCGTGACACCTAAATTCACCATTGGGTGTTGGCAAATGTTCCTCTGATATTACTTGTATGCTTTCTCCTCTGGTCAATACTAGGTGCATTGGTATTGAGTAAGATCTCCGCTCCTATTGAAGATTCTACCATGCCAGGAATGTCTGCCCAGGTGTTGGCAGGTTTATATTTATGCACTCACTTATCTCCTTAATCACGTTCCTTTCTCCCCTGAATGGGTATAGTTGGGTATATCCACCACCCAGGGGCGGATTGGGATGGAAAATCAGCCCGGGAAATTTATGGTAGCAGCCCTAATGGGTCTTCAAGAAAGTAGGATCTCTCCTCATAGAACCTGATTCTGAATTGGACACAGGGTTGGACTGGCCCACAGGGGTACAAGGGAAATCCCCGGTGGACCCCACTGTCTGTGGGCACACCCTCCTCCTCTAGGTGTCAGGTTCCAGACCTCAAAATATAGATTGTTACTCTACTAGATGGTCAGTCACGAGGCGGAGCAGGACCACTGATCAACATGGGGGCTTGGTTCCCTTCAAATAGTAACTACACCAAGATTTGTCTAATTGTGAGCGATTAATCTGTGGTGGATGGCCACACCCCCACTGGTGGAAGACCACTCCCCTTAAGCATGGGCCCCTAGAACTGCATTCCCCTGGTGGGCCCTTCTTGTCCCAGTCCGACACTGATTGGACACATTTGCAGCCTTCCTTGCGTCTATTGCAGCACATGCATCTGCAACTTTAGGGTAATGCTGCTACATTGCCTTCCAAATGTGCAAGGACTGAGATGCTTTGTGTGTCTTTAAACAACAAAATCGGTTGCACCACTGAAACTTTCACCAACCCTATGCTAGCTGCAGATCATTTATCTGGCCTTCAATGTGACTAATTCAGCATCAGTGTATGTATGCACCCACTTTCAGTAACGCTCCTGTGTCACTCAGTAACATGCTCCTACCACAGTACATCTGAGACTGATTTCTATACACTTCTTGGTGCAAGTGTCTGACTCTGTAATGCAACTCTGTACGAACACCATCAGGAAGAATGCGCAGTGTGTGTATACGAAAATCATTGCACTAGAAAAAAAATAACCACATTGGTCCCCACAGGAAAAAACACACACATTGGCCCACACAGAAAAAAACAAAAACAAATTGGCCCCCACAGAAAATAAAGCACATTGGCCCCTACAGAAAACAATAAAACACATTGGCCCACACAGGAAAAAAAACAAAACACATTGGCATCAATAGGAAACAAGTAAAACACATCGAACCGCACAGGAAATAAAAAAGCACATTAGCCCCCACAGGAAAAGAATTAAAACACATTGACCCCCGACAGGAAAAAAAATCCACATTAGCCCTGAAAGGGCGGGTATGGTATCTCCCTGGGCTGGGTGGTACTGTATATTTAGGAAGCAGGGGGCAGGATGGCAGTAGTAGTAGTAGTGTGAGGCAGGGGACAGTATAGGAGTAATAGTGGGTAGCAGGGGACATGATGGAACTAGTACTGGGAAGTAGGGGTCAGGATGGGAGTGGTAGTGAGAAGCACGGGTCAGAATGGGAGTAGTAGTGGGAAGTAGGGGTCAGAATGGGAGTAGTAGTGGGAAGCAGGGGTCTGGATGGAAGTAGTGGGAAGCAGGGGTATGGATGGAAGTAGTAGTGGTAAGCAGGGGTCAGGATGGGAGTAATGTTAGGAAGAAGCAGGCAGGATGGGCATGGATAGAACTCACAGGGAAGAAGTCCTCTCCACAGTTCCTGCCCACTGTCCCTCCCTCCGTGTACAACACTGACAGCCGGATCCTACTTTCATATACACAGCTGCAGCAGCGCACACCCCTCTCCTCCCTGCATGGTTCAGCTCACCTACAGCAGCCTCAGGGGATGGCCTGACCCATCCCACAGAAACAGAGGGGACAGGCGCCGGAGGCTGAGGGATGGGACACAGGAGCTTCTGGTTTGCATTTCACAGTGGAACGCAAGTCCCGAAAAAGCCGGCCCTGGCAGACATATGAATCGGCCTGGGCCTGCAGGCAGTGTCAGCCGGCCCGACAGAGATGGGACCAGCCTAGCAGGAACATTCACACTTTCCTGGTGGCCCAATAAGCCTCTGCCACCACCTCTTCTCGTATGTATGCTGGTGCTAGACAAATGCTACTGATCATCTCTGCAGTTGCTTTAAAAAGAATTCTTCAGATGTGGATACAAAACCAGCCTATTACTATAGGAGTCTTTAAGACTAAACTATTTTATGCTTTCAAAAAGGATTAGGTGGAATCATCTTGGATGATCCCCCTGTGGACTTGTAATAGTAATATTTGCTTTGTTCTACAGTAGTCCGTAGTAGGGTTTACTGTCTTTTATAGATCCGAATACTTGAATAAGTTTGAGGAAAGATAAGCACCCTGTTTAGTGATGGAATATTGCTAGTTCACCAGGGGTTAAATGATAGGAGAGGGCGTAGCCAAGAATGTGTCCATCAAAATAATAGCCTATAGCAGAAAGAGGGCAGGGCTCCTACTGTTCATTATAAATAGTCTGGAAGAGGAGCCATCTTCCTCTTGTCCAGTTCTGGAATGTCTAAGCTGTTTTGCTAATTCTTGGTAATGTTGTTGGACTGTGCAATTTTAAATTTTTCCTTCCAAAAGGTGGAGGTGCAGCCTGGCGGGAAGCAGTGCTCCTAGGCGGCCTATTATAGCGTAAGAGTGCCTGGGTAGCATTTGCCTTTTGATAGCGGTGAGTTGGTCATTCCCCTTGGGGGGGGGGACCGGGCCTTCATCTTAAGGAGGGGTGAAGGCTATGCCAATTAAGGGAGAATGGGTCTACCTCAGGCCAGTTTGCGCCGGGCAGGGATCCGCCTCTTATTTATTTAGTCAAATATATTTGCCGGGCTGTTGGCCCTGCTTTTTTTTTTGCACTGCTTTTTTACTGCCACCATCTTTCTAATTACAAATTGATCAATAAATTTTGGCTGTGTCCTCTTTTAATTCCACATAGGTGTCCATGTGGTTATTTCTAGTTAGTGGTTAAGTGAGTGAATTAGCATAATGTAAGATTTAAACAATGGGTGACTTACTATACAGTAGGTTGTAAGTGTGACTGTTACTGGACCATGAGCCCTGTTTTATCTTTTTAGATCGCACCTGCGCTAGGTTCTGTTTGTCTTAATGGTTTTTATTGGTCAATTGTCGTGTTATATTAAACTCTATTGATTCTGTTTATAAAGCATCAGATAATGTTGCTTTACTCATATTTATATAATGTATAATTAAATTTTTATATATTATTATTTACTTTTTCTGTAGTTATGTCATAATCCCGGAAGTCCCTCCATCTTAAAGGGCTGCTCTTACAGAGAGAGCGGTCCTTTGCAGTGCTCGTCATGCATACCGGCATTACCAACGTCAGCATGCATGTGAAGGGCGGCGGGATGCAGCAAACTCCGAAAACTGAAAGTTTTCGGAGTTTGCTACCGAGAACAAGCGCCATCTTCAGACGGCGCTTGTTCTCGGATCCCGGGTAATGCGAAGAGGGATCCGAGCGGATCCTTCTACTGCCTCCTCACTCCCTCCCGGCCGCTTTGCACATGCGTGACCCGAGGTCACGCATGCATTGCCGGGATGACGGGGAGCAGGTAAGTAACGCAGCTACAGCAGTAGCTGCGATACTTTCCACGGGGACAACTGCTTTTCAGAGCAGTTGTCCCCTCACTGGAGCAATGATGAATTACTCCGGAGTTAGGCTTCCCCCGCTGCGAGTCGGATACTAAAGTATCCCTCGCAGCGAGTTCTAAACTTCATCATCGGAGGTCATACGGCCTCACAGTGATGTGAGAAAGAGGGGGTCTGTGCTGAGAGGTGAGAGGGGTCAGTGATGTGAGAAAGAGGAGGGTCTGTGCTGTGAGGGGGGGTTCTGTGGTGAGGGGGATCAGTGATGTGAGAGGGTTTGTGCTGTGAGGGGGGATCTGTGCTGTGAGGGGGCGGGTCTGTGCTGAGAGGTGAAAGGGGTCAGTGATGTGAGAGAGGGTCTGTGCTGAGAGGTTAGAGGGGTCAGTGATGTGAGGGGGAGGGGACAGAAGACAGGCTCCGGAATCCCGACATCAGTGGAGATGCTGACGCCGGAATCCCGACAGCCAGCATTCCGATCGTAAGTATAGATGGCACCGTTAGCCGCTTTTGGTTTAGGCACCCGTGGGTGGGGGGAATGTAAGCTCTTACGAGCAGGGCCTCTACCCTCTTGTGCTTCTCCTTACTTTACATTCATCTACTTCTTACCCCCCATCAGGGCACCTAACACTTGGTTGCTTACGCTCTGTTGCGTATCGAGGTGTTATGGTCACTAATGTAGCAATGTATATTATCCATGTCCTATATTGTACTGTACTGTAAGACACTTGTCAAACTATTTGTTTATGTACTTTGTAAGGTGCTGCGGAACACTTGTGGCGCCATATAAATAAAGGATAATAGTAATAATAATAATAATAATAGAGTTAGGCTGCGGGAGGGGGAGGTTAGGGTTAGGCACCACTGGGGGGGTTAGGGTTAGTTGGGAGGGTTAGGTTTAGGCACTAAGGGGGTGGGTTAGGTTTAGGCACTAAGGGCGTGGGTTATTTTTAGCCACTAAGGGGGTGGGTTAGGTTTAGGCACTAACCGGGAGCATTAGGTTTAGGGTGTGTGGTAGGGAGGGTTAGGGTTAGGATACATAAAAGGAGGGTTAGGGTTAGAGGCTAGGCTGGATTAAGGTCTGTGGGGGCCCCTATCAATAACATTATTAAAGTGATATATTGGCAATGTTATAAAAGAGTTATGCTAGGTACACACTAAGCGATATGTTGTCCGATCAGCAGGGGCGCCGAGAGCGGGGGGAACGGGTACAATTTACCCGGGCCTGGGCTTCAAGAGGGCCCCGGCGCCGCCCCTCCCTCCCTCCTCACTATCTCGCAGCAGCCCAGCATACAGTGCTGGGATGCAGCGGGAGATTGCTGTGGCTGCTGCTTAGCAGCCGCAAGCAATTTCCTATGCCTGAGGGGGGGAGCGATCACACTGATCGCGCCCCCCTGGCTTTGCGCCGGGCTGAGGGGTTTACAGCGCCCCCTCCCCGTAGCGGCGCTGCAAAAGTATGTTTTTTTTTCTCTTCGAGGGGGCGTGGCCACACCTCCCGTGAATAGGCCATGCCCCCTCTATACCGGGGCCCTGCGGTGCTCTCAATGGCCCTGCCGATCAGGCGTATTGAAGCAACATATCAGGCACACCAGCCAGTGTGTACCCGCTGACGATGCGCGCTCCGATGCATGCATGTCCAATTGTTAGTGAAGGCCATGCAGCATGGCCCCTGCCGTCGCTTTGTCGCTGGCGCTGGCGGCATCGGCAACTGTGTATGCACTTGCCGATGCCGGCATCCTGTCTGTTCCCATCGCTTAAAAGGTCTGTATATATATATATATATATATATATATATATATATATCTATCATACACACACATATGTATATCAGACATGGGCGGCAAGAAATTAACTACTCAACACATGCTGAGTGTACCAATGTTTATATTAGGGGTGTGCACCGGCCACTTTTCGTGTTTTGTGTTTTGGTTTTGGATCTGGATCTTTCTTCGTGTTTTGGATCTGGATTGGTTTTGCCAAAACCACTCCGTGTTTTGGGTTCTGGGTTTTGTGTTTTGGATCTGTATTTTTTTTTAAAAAAGCATAAAAACAGCTAAAATCACAGAATTTGTAGGTTTTTCTGCTCCTATGCTATTATTAACCTCAATAACCTTAATTTCCACTCATTTCCAGTCTATTCTGAACACCTCACACCTCACAATAGTGTTTTTATGTCCAAAACGTTGCACCGAGGTAGCTGGATGACTATGCTAAGCGACACGAGTGGGCGGCACAAACACGTGACCCATCTAGGCGTGAAACTGCAGTGGCAGACAGGATGGCAGTTTGAAAAACTAGGCCCCAAACTGTACATAATGCAAAGAAAAAAAAGAGGTGCAAGATGGAATTGTCCTTGGGCCCTCCCACCCACCCTTATGTTGTATAAACAGGACATGCACACTTTAACAAACCAATCATTTCAGCGCCAGGGTCTGCCACACAACTGTGGCTGAAATGATTGGTTCGTTTGGGCCCCCACAAAACAAGCTGGCAATTAATGTGTCCCTGCACAAACTGGCTCTATGGAGGCAAGATGTCATCCTCATCCTCCTCATCCACCGATTCCTCACCCTCTTCAGTGTGTACATCCTCATCCTCACAAAGTATTAACTCGTCCCCACTTGAATCCACCACCACAGGTCCCTCTGTACCTTCTGGAGGCTGGTCTCCCTGGAAGAGCTGATAATTCATTTTGATGAACATCATCTTCTCCACATTCTGTGGAAGCAACCTCCTACGCCTTTCGCTGACAAGGTTCCCGGCTGCACTAAACACTCTTTCGGAGTACACACTGGAGGGGGGGCAACTCAGGTAAAATAGAGCCAGTTTGTACAGGGGCCTCCAAATTGCCTCTTTTTCCTGCCAGTACAGGTATGGACTGTCTGCCATGCCTACTTGGATGCTGTCACCGATGTAATCCTCCACCATTCTGTCAATGGTGACAGTATCATATGCAGTGACAGTAGACATGTCAGAAATTGTTGCCAGGTCCTTCAGTCCGGACCAGATGTCCAAACTTGGTCCTGCCTGTCCTGCATCACCGCCAGCGGGTTGCTTAGGATACCTAAGTTTTTTCCTGGCAGCCCCAGTTGCAGGAGAAAATGAAGAAGGAGCTGTTGACGTGTCACGTTCCGCTTCAGCTGACAGTGTGTTCACCAGCAGGTCTTTGCACCTCTGCAGGCTTGTGTCGGCCGGAAAGAGAGACACCACATAGGCTTTAAACCTAGGATCGAGCACGGTGGCCAAAATGTAGTGGTCTGATTTCAACAGATTGACCACCCTGGAATCCTGGCAAAGCGAATGAAGGGCTTCATCCACAAGTCCCACATGCCGAGCGGAATCGCTCCGTCTTAGCTCCTCCTTCACTTTCTCCAGCTGCTTCTGCAAAAGCCTGATGAGGGGAATGACCTGACTCAAGCTGGCAGTGTCTGAACTGACTTCACGTGTGGCAAGTTCGAAGGGCTGGAGAACCTTGCACAACACGGAAATCATTCTCCACTGCGCTTGAGTCAGGTGCATACCCCCTCCTTTGCCTATGTCATAGGTGGATGTATAGGCTTGTATGGCCTTTTGCTGCTCCTCCATCCTCTGAAGCATATAGAGGGTTGAGTTCCACCGTGTCACAACCTCTTGCTTCAGGTGATGGCGGGGCAGGTTCAAGAGTGTTTGCTGGCGCTCCAGTCTTCGGCACGCAGTCGCTGAATGGCGAAAGTGGCCAGAAATTTTTCGGGCCACCCAAAGCGTCTCCTGCACGCCCCTGTCGCTTTTCAGAAAATTCTGCACCACCAAGTTTATTGTGTGAGCAAAACATGGGACGTGCTGGAATTTGCCCAGATGTAATGCCCGCACAATATTGGTGGCGTTGTCAGATATCACAAATCCCCAGGAGAGTCTAAGTGGGGTAAGCCACTGGGCGATGATTTCCCTCAGTTTCTCTAAGAGGTTGTCGGCGGTGTGCCTCTTACTGAAACCGGTGATACACAGCGTAGCCTGCCTTGTAACGAGCTGGCGTTTCTGAGATGCTGCTACTGGTGACGCTGCTGCTGTTGCTGCGTAAGGTGATACATCTACCCAGTGGGCTGTCACAGTCATATAGTCCTTAGTCTGCCCTGTTCCACTTGTCCACATGTCCGTGGTTAAGTGGACATTGTGTACAACGGCATTTTTCAGGACACTGAGGACACTTTTTCTGACGTTTCTGTACAGTCTCGGTATCGCCTGCCTAGTGAAGTGGAATCTAGACGGTATTTGGAACCGGGGACACACTACCTCCATCAATTGTCTAAATCCCACTGCACTAATGGCGGATACCGGACGCACGTCTAACACCAACATAGCAGTCAAGGCCTCAGTTATACGTTTTGCTTCAGGATGACTGCTGTCGTACTTCATCCTCCTCGCTAAGGACTGTTGGAGGGTCAATTGTTTAGTAAAAGTAGTGGTGTTCCTACTTCCTCTCTGGGATGATGAACGACTCCCAGCAGCAGCAACAGCAGCAGCGGCAGCAGTAGGCGTAGCAATGCAGGATCCTCCAGAGGAATCCCGGATAGGAGAGTCAGTCATGCCAGTGACATGGCCTGCAGGACTACTTCCGATCCTGACTAAGGAGGAAATTGACGAGGAGGGAGTTGACGGTGTGGTTTGCAGGCGCTTGGATACAACAGGACAACGGGATTTAGGTGTCCCTGGACTGCTTACGGTCTTAGCCAAAGTTTCTGAACTTGACAGTAACTTTTTATGAACGCGCTGCAGGTGCCGTATAAGGGAGGATGTTCCTAGGTGGTTGACGTCCCTACCCCTACTTATTTCACCTTTACATATGGTACATATGGCAAGACAGTTGTTGTCCGGATTTGGATAGAAATATTGCCAGACCAAAGAGGTGGAATGTTTGGTCTTCTGCCCAGGCATGACCGTGATGGGCTTTTTCATCCCACGGACAACAACTGTCTCCCCCGGAGCCTGATTTAAACAAACCACATCACCATCAGAATCCTCCTCGCCAACTTCCTCCTCAGCGCCAGCTACACCAGTATCCTCATCCTGTTGTACTTCAACAGTGACATCTTCAATTTGCATATCAGCAAGTGGACTGTGGGTGCTCCTTTCAGCACTTGCAGGGGGCATGCAAATGGTGGAAAGAGCCACCTCTTCCCGTCCAGTGCTGGGAAGGTCAGGCATCGCAACCACCACCACACTTGGACTCTCCTTGGGGATTTGTGATATCTTCTTAGAAAGCACAGTCTTCGCTGTGCTTTTGCCAGCTTAACTCTTTTGATTTTTTTAGTGGGAGGAGGGCTTCCATCGTCATGTGAAGCTGAACCACTAGTCATGAACATACTAGGGATCGACCTTAGCCGTTCCTTGCCACTCCGTGTCGTAAATGGCATATTGGCAAGTTTACGTTTCTCTTCAGCTGATTTAAATGTCTTTTTCAAGGTCATTTTCCTGAACTTTGCCATTTGGGATTGTATGTGCCCTCTACTATGACATTGGGCATCGGCCTTGGCAGACGACGTTGATGGCATGTTATCGTCTATGTCATGACTAGTGGCAGCAGCTTCAGCACTAGGAGGAAGTGGTTCTTGATCTTTCTCTATTTTATTTTTATCGGAGAAAGTTTGGTCCTCCATTTATGTTATATCGATTTGATATATACGTGCGGCTAAACACAGAAAATAATTTTTTTTTTGGTTTGGACTGGAGTGTACTTTGTGGGTTACAGCACCCTTTAACGGTCAAGCCAGCCGGCCCTTTACTTATGACACAGGCGCACTCTTGGCACTACTTTGTTGATGCACGTGCGGCTACTGCGCACACAATTCACAAACACAGAAAATAATTTTTTTTTGGTTTGGACTGGAGTGTACTTTCGGGGGTTACAGCACCCTTAACGGTCAAGCCAGCCGGCCCTTTACTTATGACACAGGCGCACGCTTGGCACTACTTTGTTGATGCACGTGTGGCTACTGCGCACACAATTCACAAACACAGAAAATAATATTTTTTTTGGTTTGGACTGGAGTGTACTTTCGGGGGTTACAGCACCCTTAACGGTCAAGCCAGCCGGCCCTTTACTTATGACACAGGCGCACGCTTGGCACTACTTTGTTGATGCACGTGCGGCTACTGCGCACACAATTCACAAACACAGAAAATAATTTTTTTTTGGTTTGGACTGGAGTGTACTTTCGGGGGTTACAGCACCCTTAACGGTCAAGCCAGCCGGCCCTTTACTTATGACACAGGCGCACGCTTGGCACTACTTTGTTGATGCACGTGCGGCTACTGCGCACACAATTCACAAACACAGAAAATAATTTTTTTTTTGGTTTGGACTGGAGTGTACTTTCGGGGGTTACAGCACCCTTAACGGTCAAGCCAGCCGGCCCTTTACTTATGACACAGGCGCACTCTTGGCACTACTTTGTTGATGCACGTGCGGCTACTGCGCACACAATTCACAAACACAGAAAATAATTTTTTTTTGGTTAGGACTGGAGTGTACTTTCGGGGGTTACAGCACCCTTTAACGGTCAAGCCAGCCGGCCCTTTACTTATGACACAGGCGCACGCTTGGCACTACTTTGTTGATGCACGTGCGGCTACTGCGCACACAATTCACAAACACAGAAAATAATTTTTTTTTTGGTTTGGACTGGAGTGTACTTTCGGGGGTTACAGCACCCTTAACGGTCAAGCCAGCCGGCCCTTTACTTATGACACAGGCGCACTCTTGGCACTACTTTGTTGATGCACGTGCGGCTACTGCGCACACAATTCACAAACACAGAAAATAATTTTTTTTTGGTTAGGACTGGAGTGTACTTTCGGGGGTTACAGCACCCTTTAACGGTCAAGCCAGCCGGCCCTTTACTTATGACACAGGCGCACGCTTGGCACTACTTTGTTGATGCACGTGCGGCTACTGCGCACACAATTCACAAACACAGAAAATAATTTTTTTTTTGGTTTGGACTGGAGTGTACTTTCGGGGGTTACAGCACCCTTAACGGTCAAGCCAGCCGGCCCTTTACTTATGACACAGGCGCACGCTTGGCACTACTTTGTTGATGCACGTGCGGCTACTGCGCACACAATTCACAAACACAGAAAATAATTTTTTTTTTGGTTTGGACTGGAGTGTACTTGGGGGTTACAGCACCCTTTAACGGTCAAGCCAGCCGGCCCTTTACTTATGACACAGGCGCACGCTTGGCACTACTTTGTTGATGCACGTGCGACTACTGCGCACACAATTCACAAACACAGAAAATAATATTTTTTTTGGTTTGGACTGGAGTGTACTTTCGGGGGTTACAGCACCCTTAACGGTCAAGCCAGCCGGCCCTTTACTTATGACACAGGCGCACGCTTGGCACTACTTTGTTGATGCACGTGCGGCTACTGCGCACACAATTCACAAACACAGAAAATATATTATTTTTTTAGCACTTGGGGGGAGCACCCCTGATGGACAGAGCACCCCCTGGACAACACTACAGCACTCCTTTAGGACTGGGACACTGCACAGGACTTTGGAGTGGACACAGCCCCTATGGAGAACTGACTGCACAACACAGTCCAGCCAGCCCCTATGGACTTTGAAGTAGTGGACACAGCCCCTATTAACAACAGCAGCACAGCACAACACAGCCAGCCCCTATGGACTTTGAAGTAGTGGACAACAGCAGCACTACACTACACTACACTACACAGCCCTAACTCCCACCCTCCCTCTTCACTGTCCACAGCCGAGTGAGAAAATGGCGCCGACGTGTGTACCTTATATAGGATCCAAAACCCGCGAGACTCGGAAGGCGGGAAGATGACGTTTTGCCTCGATTTCAGATCCGAGTCAGGCGGGAAAAGTCGAGCCTGACTCGGATCGGACTCGGATCGGGGGGGCTCGGGGGGGTTCGGATTTCAGAAATCCGAACCCGCTCACCCCTAGTTTATATATATACAGTATGTCTGTATATATATATATATATATATATATATATATATATATATGTAGATAGATAAATATATTTGAACTTGAAATTCCAGTTTATTAGATATTAATCCAACTGTTGTAACAAACTGGAATTTAAAGTTCAAATATATCTATCTATCTACACATATATATATATATATATATATATATATATAATCGGTGGGGTACTGAAACATTGCTATGAATGTGTGACCTGTTGGAATAAAGTATATATACACATACTGTACATACATATATATATACATATATATGTATATATGTATATATAATTATATATATACATATATTTACACATATATATTTATATACACACATACAGTATATATATATATATATATATATATATATATAAATATTATGCATACACACAACGAACTTGACCTTGATTGAGGAGACAGCTCACAACCACACCACAGGAAGCCGCCGAGGAGCAGAGTAAACATGGTGCCTGTAGAGCTGAGCTCAGCCGACAGCCTCTCTCCCACAAGCCGCTGCCACTGTTCTAGTCTCTGCAGTTAAAGTCTCGCGTGACTGTACAACACTAAAGCTCCTCGGCACAGCTTAGCATCCGCCAAGGAGAAAGGGTACGGAGAGCGCAGACAGCTAAACCCTGTGCTGTTTTTTTTTGTGCTGGTTGCGGGGGCCCTCTATGTGTGGGGGCTCTCTATGTGTGGGGGCTCTCTATGTGTGGGGGGTCTCTATGTGTGGGGGGTCTCTATGTGTGGGGGGTCTCTATGTGTGGGGGGGTCTCTATGTGTGGGGGCTCTCTATGTGTGGGGGCTCTCTATGTGTGGGGGCTCTCTATGTGTGGGAGCTCTCTATGTGCGGGGGCCCTCTATGTGCGGGGGCTCTCTATGTGTGGGGGCTCTCTATGTGTGGGGGCCCCGGGACGACCGCCCCTGTCGCCCCTCCTATAATCCGGCCCTGGTTAGAGGGTTAAGGGGAGAGGGTTAGGATACTTACCTAACCCCTGTTGGGATACCGAGCATCGGGATGCCGCTCTTTTGACAGCCGGCATCCCGACTGCTGGTATCCCATACCCAACCCGTTACAAAGATCTGCTATATTCTCTTATACTGCCATGTACTGTATTTGTGCTGCTGCTCTGTCGCTTACCTGTCAGCTCTCTGCAGCCGTTGGCTGATATTGGTGAAAACAACATTGTCAGCTGGACAAAATTGACTACAAATAACTGTAAATGAATGTTGTTGATGTAAAAGTGTAGGAACAAAAACAGGTCCAAGTTACAAGATTTTACCTGTTTTTATTAATTTTTTTAAAGAAATCCCAAACCAAAACATTTAAGGATGGTTTTACCAAAACAAAAACACAATGAAGATTTAGCACCAAAATCACTGAGGTCCGCACACATCTCTAGAAAATAAGCTACCCCTAAGTGCAGAAAGTAGGGTAAGGTCAGAGAATTCTATTATTTTGCAAGTGTTAACCATTTCATACTGTATATAGGACCCTGTGATAAATTAGCATTTTTCCTGATTGTTTTGCAGGAAATTAGGCTATTCTATGCTTGATAAATAGAGCCCCTATATTAGATTCAATGGGAGGTCTGTTCCTCTTTTGATTTTTTTTGACAGCAATAACATGTTTGAATAATTTAAACATATATGAGACACAACACTAACATTCTGCCTATTGATGCCTTCACCTTAGGGCAATTAAAGAAAAATCCACAAATTGGTTCAAGGTATAATTGTGCCTGTCATATAGTAATGGTATTTACTTCAAAGTCTTTCTCATTGCAGATATTTGCTGAGGGCAAAATATGTTTAGAAGGTGTGAATACAGTGATTATATGGGTGGGGTTCAGGGATGTGCAGTCAGGGCAGGCAGGGTAGGCAGAGACTCCCCTGTCATACTCCTGAGATTTGATATAAAAATGAATAGAATAATACAAAGAAGATATTTATAACATTAACATCTTCTTTGTTTATTGTAATAATTTTTATAGTAGAGATGATGAGGCAGCAACAGCTAAGC
Organism: Taudactylus pleione; assembly: GCA_031769625.1. NCBI lineage: Eukaryota > Metazoa > Chordata > Amphibia > Anura > Myobatrachidae > Taudactylus > Taudactylus pleione. Next base: position 8,308,713 of record JAUIMM010000109.1, on the reverse strand, counting down.
CTCACTTCTGTATAGTCAGACACTGTTTGCAGAGCTGGGGATGGGCCACACCACGGGCAGTAAGCTGTACAGAAAGAGAGCTAATAGAGGCATGCCTCTGAGTATGGGGTGGCATGCCTTGAGCACTGATGGATACTTTGGATGTGTCATGTGACCATCAACTACACTGCAGTGTTTAGAGATCGGTGCACAGCAGCAAGAGAAGACACAGTGATGCGGGTAGTAGAATCAATGGACACAGAAGCTCAATGTAGTGAGGGGAGAGTTACAGTGAGTAGGGGGTGAGACATGTTCTCAGCACTCAGACCCATCTCCATGTGTGCCTCCCCAGCCATTGACCTCACTGCATGGAGGGGTTATATATGAAATTGTCGATGTTACAAAAAGTGATACACTTTTTACAGTTGCAATATATTTTTCAAATACCTGATAAGAAGGTGTAATAAACCCAAGTACTAAGAACACTGCTGCTGATTTTCAGACTTACAGTATAAACATATCTGACTTTTGTGGAATATTATAATTAGGGATGTGCGCCGGACCATTTTTGACGGATTTGGATTTGGTTCTAATTCGTCGTCCGGCTTTGGATTTGGATTTGGATTTGCCAAACTGCGGTGACTGGCTTTGGATTTGGATTTGGATTTTTTTACAAAAATTGACAAAAAAAGCTAAAATCACATAAATTGGTCTTTTTTTTCTTCCTAGAGTATTATTAACCTCAATAACATTAATTTCCAGTAAATTTAGACCATATCACAGCTTATAATATTGTTTTCAACATTATTGGCCAAAGGTTGCAGTGAGCTGACTGGTTACTAAGCGACAAAGCAGCGGCACAACGACACAGACACCACAGTATAAAGCACATCTATGACACATTGCCACACAGCAGTGGCAGAAATGAAAAGTAGTGCACCCACCCAGTGGGGTACGGCCAGCAGAGTCACAGTACTTGTTTACAAAGTGGGCTACGGCCCTAGGAGTCACAGTGCACAATCTTATTAGCATTACACCGCACATAGGGCCTGATTCACATTACACCATAAAGTAGTGTCTCTTATTTATGTTACGACACACAGTAGTGCCCCTTTTACACAATGCCCACAGTAGTGACCCTTTTACACAATGCCCACAGTAGCGGTGTCCCTTACACAATGTCCCCCAGCAGTGGTGCCCCCTATGCAGTCCCCTTAGTAGTACCGTCCACTATGCAGTGCCCCCAGTTGAATGCTCCCCAGTAGTATGCCCCCCATTAGCAGGCCCCCCCAGTAGTATGTCCCCCATTAGCAGGCCCCCCCCAGTAGTATGCCCCCCATTAGCATGCCACCCAGTAGTATGCCCCCCCAGTAGTATGGCTCCCCCAGTAGTAGGCTGCCCCAGTAGCAGGCCCCCCCAGTAGTAGGCTGCTCCAGTAGTAGCCCCCCCTGTAGTATGGGCCCCCCCCTGTAGTATGGCCCCCCCTGTAGTAGGCCCCCCCAGTAGTATGGCCCCCCCCAGTAGCAGGCCCCTCAGTAGTATGGCCCCCCCAGTAGCAGACCCCCCCCAGTAGTATAGCCCCCCCCAGTAGCAGGCCCCTCTGTAGTATGGCCCCCCCAGTAGTATAGCCCTGCCCAGTAGCAGACCCCCCCAGTAGTGCAGACCCCCCCAGTAGTATAGCCCCCCCCAGTAGCAGGCCCCTCTGTAGTATGGCCCCCCAATAGTGCAGATCCCCCCCAGTAGTATGGCCCCCCCAGTAGCAGACCCCCCCCAGTAGTATAGCCCCCCCCAGTAGCAGGCCCCTCTGTAGTATGGCCCCCCCAGTAGTATTGCCTCCCCCAGTAGCAGACCCCCCCCCAGTAGTGCAGACCCCCCCCAGTAGTATAGCCCCCCCAGTAGCAGGCCCCTCTGTAGTATGGCCCCCCCAGTAGTATAGCCCCCCCCAGTAGCAGACCCCCCCAGTAGTGCAGACCCCCCCCCCCAGTAGCGCCCCCGGACCTTTGACAAGTAAAAAAATAAAAAAAAATAAAACTTACCTGTATCCCCGCTCCCGCGCCGTCCGCTCTGTCACACGCTGAGGAGGGAGCCGGAAGACGGAGCTCATGTGTGAGCTCCAGCCGGCTCCCTCCGTGCAGCAGCCAATGAGAGTCTGTGTGACTCTCATTGGCTGCTGTAACAAACACACAGCTGCCGCTGGCGGCTGTGTGTCTGTGTCTGTGTAAGGGCAGAGCGCTATCACTGCGCTCTGCCCTACACGCGAGGAGACCTGATGTCGGATTCTCTAGTGAGAATCCGACATCAGGCGGCCGCCGTTCGGCCCCGAACGGGGATCCGAGTCAGGCGGTGAACACCCGAACAGGGTTCGGGTGGACTCGGATCCCCAATGTTCGGAGCGGTTCGGATTCCACAGAATCCGAACCGCTCATCTCTAATTATAATACTAGGGACAAAACTACTTACCCAATTCGACTATATACCCCATACTGTCTTAAGACCCTATTTAACATGATCCATATTAAAAATGTGTATTTGATAACATCCTTTCACCTAAATTCGTAATGTGAAAATTAAAATTTTCACGCAAATTTAGCAAGAAGCTCTTGCCGGGACACAGCTTCGATAAGAGCCCATCCCATTGAAGAGCTAGAAGCAGAGTGATAGCTTCCCGGTGCAGCATTGGCACATGTACTGTGCATACACCATCGGGGGCAGACGTAGGAAATTCTTCATGTTAAATATCCACAACTTGTCAATCCTAATCATATTTTGGTCGGGACTGGCAAATCAGGGAAGATGTTAGATTTCACTGATGCTCTGGCACCAGCATTTGGGGATTGGGGAATTGCAAATATTCCCTATGTATGGTGCCCATAAAGAGCCCCATACATCAAGTGGCAATTTCCACAATTCCTTGATCCAACTGGAACCGCCTATTCACTGGTCAGAAACGGTGATCGGTGGCCACCATTGAACGCCAATCTGTAGGACATTCGGGGATATTTTGTGTTAAAAAACCCAGATATGCTGATCTTTCCAATATTTTGGTTAGTCGACAAATCAGGGAAATCCAACATGTTGGGATTTTGTGACAATACCTTGCTGATGTATAGGGACCTTAAGATGCACTTTTTGTGGGCAATATGGCTAATTTACTAATACATGATTAATATAACAGTTGGTCCAGATAAAGATGTTAGGACACCAAGATTGTTTTTTGTTTTATAAATAGATCAATAATTATAAAAGTAAACTATTAGGGCTGCATTTATTCTCACAAACCTCCTGATGTCTGTTATTTTTTTTTTAACTGGTGTCCCTGTTCAATGAACCGGTCTGGTCAGCTTAACTACTATGCATTAGAGCAGTGATTTTCAACCTTTTTCAACTCGCGGCACACCAAACAAGATTTTAAAATTGCTAAGGCACACCATCAGTCCCTCTCTGATCATGCACCTTAGCAATTAGCAGTACCTCACCGGAAAAAATACACACATTGGCCCCGACGGGAAAAAATACACTCACAAATTGGGCCCCCACAGGAAAAAGAACAGACCATGGCCCCCACAGATAAAAAAATAAAACACAATGGCCCCCACAGAAAAAAAATATAAAACAAAATGGTCCAAACATAAAGAAAACAAACACACACATTGGCCCCCACAGAAAAAAACTAGTATAGAAAAACAATCACAGTTCTCCCCACAGGAAAAAAAAAAAATCACATAGGCCCTCACAGAAAAAATAAAATAACCAGCTGAGAAGGCTCACTGCCATCCCTGTCCTGTCCCTCATCGGCTGGGGTTGCTCACTCACACTCAGTGACTGAGCACACAGTGCAGAGCTGGGAGCAGTGTGCAGGTGGGCGTGCAATGCGACATGCCTGATCTATGTCACGTCGCGTCGTCTCTATAGGTCATACTTACCGACATTTGTGAAGCCCTCTCCGGGTGGGGGCGGTCCAGGTAGGCAGAGTGGGGCCGTGCTGACACGATTGCATCATTGAGGCCCCGCCCCCCGCATTATAATGCCGACATTACTGGCATTATAAGGCAGGTGGCTGGGCTACGATTACACGATTCAGCGCAAATCGCGTCATGGCACCCCCAGACCACCCATTTTTCTGGCGGGTGCGGGGGGGCGCGGAGTGCCTGTGGCCAGTCCTGGGGACTTGCCTAGTCTTCCGGGTGGCTTCCGGCAGTCTCGGGAGAGTAGGCAAGTATGCTATTGGTCAGTGGTTCCCAAACTGTGTGCCACTGCACCCTGGGGTGCCTCGGGACACTTGCACGGGTGCCTCAGGTTGGTGGTCCAGGACCAAATCAAATTCTTTATGGTCATTGTAATGTAAATATGTGCACAAATAGAAGCACAAACCTGCCCACCACTATATAACCAAACCTAAGGATGACTGGTCAGCACAATTTACTTCACTGTACTACTTCACTACATTCTTTTCTGAATTTCTCAATAACAAACGTTTGGCTTAGGGGTGCCGTGAAAACAATTCTGATACTCTAGGGTGCCGAGATTCAAAAGAGTTTGGGAACCACTGCTATAGGTCATGGCCTGGGAACACCTGAGCCTCCCTGAAGAGTATAAGGAAAGAAGAAAAAGGAACTCTGTTTGGTGAGCACTCTAAGTATAGGTAAATCCTATATAATGTAAAACATAACTTTTAATGTAAATAATTAATAAAATTAGACTCACTTTATTATGGAACACTCAAGATTAGTATCACAAAAAAATATCAGAGAATAGTAAAAAATCTAATACACTTAGATCCTAGAAATCCTGTGTATTATAATTAAACATAGAAATATGGATATACACACTATTGATAAATATCAAACACCCTCCTATATATCACAAAGAGCGAAATATACAGATAGTAAAAGACAATTAGTATCAAGCTTAAATAGCATTATTATGCAGACATCTTTTTATCCCATGGAGCATGTCATAAATGCATCCTTGCTTAAATAGCATAATCAAACAGGTATCAGTTAATCCCCTAATATATAGCTTGAAAGTATCTTTAGTTTAGGTATAGAAAAGTCCGGGCATAGAAACTGCCAAACCTCATTCTACTTCTCCTCACTTGGACCACGATCTATCTATGAGGAGTGAGAGATTACTGGAAAGGCAGGTTGCCCTTGGAAACAACAGTGTAACCGCAGTGTTACTCAAGCATTCATTTCTGCTGTTAAGGGTCTTACTGTATAGAATTGGACCCCTAATGAGAGAACTACTAACTTGAGGTAGCCGTCAGTTAATAGAGGAATAGAGAAATGACAGTAAATCTTGGGTTATAGTGAAATATGATGATAATAAAGAACAATAATACTCGGCTCTATGTCTATCCTAAATGAAATTATCTCTCAGTGGAAATGCAACACTAACAATGTCAATAATGAAGACAGACAAAAAATAGGCATAAGTATGTCAATAATACTGCAATATCATACAATAACATCTAAGACACACTCAGATTGTCACTGCAAGGTTAGCATTGAATCAGCTCGTTTATATCCAGACAATTGCATCAGGTGTGACATTTAATAGATATCTTGATTGTCACAAAAAATTTTTTTTATAAATAACCGTGTGAAATTGTTAGGTAAATAATTACAATAGGATACAGCGTATTCTAATGTTAGTTATATCAGAGTATAACCACAGGTAACCTCCACATTTTCCAATTTGTATCTCATTTGTGAGTAACAGATAACTATATATAATACATCATAAAGTAATGGAGCCAACTAGTCAGAAAGCAAAATAACTGTGTGTATATAATTATATTTTGATTGTCACAAAGAGATAAATAGTTGTAGTGAGATGTAGGAGTAGAAAATTGAATAAAATAAAATGCAGCGTAAGTGTAAATAATATCAGAGTGTAACCTCAAGTGACCTCTTCATTAACTCCTATTGGTATCTCAGTTAGAGCAGCACAAAACTGCTGACACGTGTACTACCTATTGATGCATTAATCCCCTACTATAGCAGGATACAATTGAATAATTCACAATAAAACTGGATTAACGTAAATAATATATCCCTGTAATACCAGCAAAATATATAAATATACCAGCGTACAAAAATTGGTCCCTAAATAATCAGATGAAATCCGCAAAGATAGTTACATCTGGTGTGATAGAGAACGCTAAAGATAGACCTGTCAAGTAGGAGAAGAGCCCAGCACTGCCCGGGCCAGCAGTACAAGTCAGCTCTGACTGCACTGACCTCGCGGCACACTTGACAACCACTCGCGGAACAAAAAAGCTGCATTGAAAAAAGCTGCATTAGAGGATAGGGCCGGCCATGTTTGGGTGTCAGGTCTGAACAGTGAATCTGTAAACTAGTCGCACATGTTAACTCTCAGCAAGCTGTACAATGATATAGTGCAGGTGGCCCCAAGCATGGGAAAGCTCATTGTGTATGTGAGAGGTGTTATCTGATATTAGCACCTGCTGTCCCCACTTACGGAATTACTTGGCTTACATAAACTGGAAGTTTCCTCTGTTTACTGCCAGATCATTGTGGAATGTCCCTGAATCTGTCCAGTTCTTCCTCTGGCACTCTTTGTATTATTCAAAGTGTTTTCAGCTTATTATGCCATTTTTTATTTTGATCATTTATTAAATTTGTTTCCATTTTAGAATGTTTTACACCCATAATGCAAGCTATTGCTAGAATTTTGGTTTGCTATAGTAATTCTCTTTCTCTATGTCAGTGACATTGAAGAGGCAGTGCTTATTTGACGGTGTCGAAATCACGGCGCTGGCATCCCGGCCGCCGATAATAAGTTTTAGGAGGTAGGGGGAGGGTTAGGTCTAGGGTTAGGGGTTAGGCAATAGGAGGAGGGTTAGGTACTAAGAGGAGGGTTAGGGTTAGGCTGCGGGGGAGGTTAGGTTTAGGCTGCGGGGGGTCGAAGGTTAGGGTTAAGCTGCGGGAGGGAAGGTTAGGTTTAGGCTGCTGGGGGCGAGGGTTAGGTTTAGGCTGCGGGGAGGGAGGGGGAGCTTTAGGGTTAGTGTTAGTATATTTACCTGCAGGTGTCGGTCATGTAGCCCAGTCGGGATGCTGGCATCGGGATTGTGACCGCCGGGATCCTGATCACCGGCATCCTGATGAAGATAAACATGTCACTTCCACACCAGGCCCAAACAAATGATGGGTGACACCAAGCACTTTCCAACTGGCCTGGCATTTTCCCTGGTTGATTGTGTAAAGGTGGGTACACACCTAGCAGATATATCTGTAGATGATGGTCGTTCATATACACTGAACGACCATCACCTTCCGGCTGCCTGCTGCATGTGTATGGGCGTTCGGTTGATCGCCCGTACACACTGCCCGATGGACAGATATGTTTGCAGATATATCTGTCCATCGGCTGTGCAGCACAGCCGACACGATATGTGTGTGAACTACGTCATTCACAGACATATCACTGGTACACACTGGCCGATGGGCACCAGATATATTGGCCGATCAATTGATCAGCCAATATATCTGTAAATGTGTACCCAGCTTAACAATTGTAATGGGAACAACCGTATTAATAATCAACATATTTGGGGGGAGCTACAAGGTTCAGATAACACAGATATGGGAATCCTACTTCACGTCTCATTATATGTTAACCATGGTTGCCAACCTAACAAATATTATTATGGGCCTGATTCAGATCCGCTCACGAGCACTATGCGCTCGCAAGCGGGTCGATGGTGGCCCAGTGTGCATGTGCACGATGGAGCCGGCTCCGTCGTGCGCGTGTGCGAGACCCGGATAGCGACGGGCAAACCGTCGCTCCGGGTCTCGTACCAAAAGGGGCGTGCTGTCGATGTTGAGTGACAGCACGCCCCCCTTTGGTGGGCGGGGGAGTGGCTGCCCGAACGGAGGCGTTCCCATGTGAAACCGAAATCTCTCTGGGGCTTGCGGCAACGAGACCCTACCACAAGGGTCTCGTCGCAAGCCCGATGGTCGCTATGGTCTTGACCATCGCGACCATCTTCCTGGCCAGGAGGCCGCTCTAAAAAACAAGAAGGCACGCCCTGATTCAGAGCGAGCACTCTGTCAGAGCGTCCGGCTCTGAATCAGGGCCTATGTACGATGGGCTTGTTTCTGAGATTTACGCGAATGCAATCGTAACTGCATTATCTGACGGGACACAGTTGCCAAAATATGGTAATGCCTTCCAAGCACAGCCGAGCATAGGGACGTCCACTGCTGCCATCTCATATGACGTGCAACAGCGTAAACATTGGTAACGTTGACGCACATCTGGCAGCCACACAGCATGTAAGGCAAGTCTGACCAGCTGCAAACCCTGCGTCTCTCCTGACAGGCAGAGAGCTCTCATGCTATGAAGATCTCAATAGCTAATTTATGCACGTCCATGAAACATTGTTTGAAGGGTCAGTCTGCATTTTTCTAACCCCCCCTCCCCGTTACCACTCCCCAAATGCTGACTACCTGTCACTCACTTTGCAAGTGGTTCATCTGTACGATTGTATTCACAATGCAATCACTGTGTGTGCTCAGTAAAGGTGGGTACACACTATACAGATATATCTGCAGATGATGGTTGTTCGTACACACTGAACAACCATCATCTGTGCCTGCCCGCAGGTCCCGGCGACCAGGGGGCATGTCCCGCCCCCCTCGTCGCGGCTGCCGATGTGTGTGTATGGGCGGTCTGCCGACTGCCCGTGCACACCTGCCGATGGACAGATATGTCAGCAGACATATCTGTCCATCGGCCGGGCAGCAGATACATCAATTGATCGGCCAATGTATCTGTCAGTGTGTACCCAGCTTTAGGCTTTCGCTCGTGCGCAATTGCAAACCACCGCTCCTTCTTCGTAAATATCAGCTTTGCGAAAATCTGTGAATCAGGCCCAATATGAACTGTCATGTTATAATGATAGACTGTACCAGAAAGAGCACCTGCCACAAAAGGCCCCCGGGGATGATACATGCCAGTGTCAGAAGCGTGTGTGAGCTTATTGACATCTACTTTTATTCCTGAAAAATGCACATGTGACTTGTTCTTACTAGCTATAAATAGCCCTCAGTATCTAATTGTCCTCAGCTGGTTGCTGTGAAATATGTATGACTGAAACGCAGCATTAAGGCAGGAGAGTTGGGGGACCAGACCAGCCAGTTTAGCTTACATGCTGGTTATTGCATTTCTAAATCATAGATCCAGAAAATATATATACTGTACACTATGGACCTCATTCAGAGTCGGTCGTAGCGGCCGCACGGTCGTACACCACCGATGTTCGCTAAACTGCACATGCGTAAAGTTCGCAATGCGCGTGCGCAAACTAGCTGCTACGATCAGAAATTTCTCCTCTCTCCTTGAACTCAGCCAGGTCCATAGAGATCCGAACGCAGGCGTGCCTAATTATGCGAACGCAGTTTTGTGGGAGTGCATAATTAACAAAGTATTGTCATGGCACACGTGACATGGGTGGTTTGTACACTGACCTGATCATAGTGCTTAAGAGAGGGTATGGTCAACCTTAAGCTCTACGACCAGTTTCGATGGTTCCCGATGGTCTCGATTAATTCTTATATGCCCGGACATGATGTGTAATGCGTACGAGAAGGGGGCGTATTTTTTTGTCTTCCGGCCGCTTCCTCCCCTTGGTCGGCCAGCTAACGATCCAATCTTAAGGACGCAACTTGAGAGTGCATCATTTGCATATCCGGCCCCTTTTCCCGTACGACCGACTCTGAATGAGGTCCTATATCTGTTGACCGCGGCTTTGCCCACGATGAAATCACTTCTGGCAGCATTTTTTTAATTTGAGGTGTTCTAATTGTATTGCTTTGCATACGGGCCCTGTTGCGGGAATGGCCCACGTGACCAGCAGCGCTATACAGACTACTGGCAGCAGCACCTTCACCCACTGCTCACACCACTGTCACTGTGTGCCCTGTGCACAAACTGCTTTGTAGCCCTTCCTATTCGAGTGACTGCGGGCTCAAAGCCCCTCTCCCCCCACCCATTACCGGCCGTGCGTATGGTGCCACAGCTATCTCTTGCATTGCTGATGTCAGTACATGTTGTTTTTCTTACAGCACAGCTTTAAGTTGACGGATCGAGATGAAACCAAGTGCAGGTTATTTCTGGGAGTTTCCACTACAAAATGATGCAGTTTTCATGAAAATTGGTTCAGTAGTTTTTGTGCCAACTTGGAACAAACAAACAGACACAACATTCTTATTATATTAGTATAGATACTGTATATACAGTATATAGAGAATATACATATACTGTCCAGAAAGTTAGAGAGAGAGAGAGAGATGTTTTATATATTCATATACAGCATACATGCCTACCCTCCCGGTTTTCGCGGGAGGCTCCCGATTTTTCGGGTAACCCTCCACACCCCCGGAAGGGTAGGCATTTCTCCCGCATTCTGCCCACTTCCTAGTGAAGTGGGCAGAATTAGGAGAATACCCGCGGCAATCGCGGGTCTCCGTGAAGGGGGCGGGGCTTAAGCTGTGATTCTGCATGAATCACAGCATTTGGCCCCGCCCCCTATGTAAATTGTGCCCAATCGCGGCAATTTTACAGCGAGGGGGCGGGGCTTAATGACGCGAATCGTCAAGCCCCGCCCCCGTCGGCCCCCTGCTGCTTCTCTTACCCGGGCTTCTCTCGGGAAGAGAATATTAAAGGTAGGCAACCCTGATATACAGTATCTATACATATATCTATAAAATTACAGGTTGGAGGGCATGCTGCTGTGAGTGCGGGCTTTATATGGATTTTCTATCTATCTATCTATCTATCTATCTATCTATCTATCTATCTATCTATCTATCTATCTATCCAGTATATATTATATACACACAGTATATATATATTACTGTAGATCTTAGATATTTACTGTTCCCATTTCCATCTCATCACTCCAGTAACACATTAATCTTTCACCTCTATAGTAATGCAGCCCCTCCCTCACTGCTATAGTAAGACATTACCCTTCCTCTCCTGTGTGCTAACACATTCCCCTCCCTCACCTGTGTAGTAACACATTCCCTTACATCATCTCTATAGTAACACTTTCCCCTTTCTCATAATTTCCAGAGTGTGTATGCACTTGCTGTTGCCGACACCCCCGCCGGGTCCCGCCATACGAGACATCGCGCTGGGTACACATCGTTTAGTGTGTACCCAGCTTTAGGAGTCGAATTTCCAAAAATCCCTTCTTAGTGGGCACCTACGTCATGGAAGATATATACTCCCCAATTTTCATGTGTCTAGGTCCAGGGGTTTTGGCTGGGCATTGATGAGTCAGTGAATCGGTCAGTCAGTGAGTCAGTCAAGAAATTTGATTTTATATATAGATATATATAAATGATGTCCCTATTTTTTCAACTCCTGGTGCTGTTGGATTTTTGGAGATACTTATATTGTATTGTATAATTGTTTTTACTCCTCATTACCATAATGGATTCAGGAATGTATGGATATTGCCGACCATATTCTTATTCTTCATGTCCTTATTCATATTCTTATGTTGCCATTTCAGGCAGGTCAATGGCACAGTGGTAAGCATTGTTGCCTCACTGACCTAGGGTCATGAGTTTAATTCTGACCAGGTTCCTATCTGTGTGGAGTTTATAAGTTCTCCATGTGCTTGTGCATCCTCTTGGTGCCCCAGTTTCCTCCCACACGTGTGGTCTGGAGTATAGAATGTAAGCTCCTCTGGGGCAAGGATTGATGTGAATGGCCAAGTAGTCTCTGTAAATAGCTGCACAATATATGCAGGCACTAAAGAAATACCTGTAATAAAATATTGGGCTCAGGATATTTCATACAATTTTAATCCCCCTCCCCTTCGATTGTACCCTCAACATATTTTCTCTGCTGGAACCCAGGTGCCAAGCCGTCTAATTACAAACAAGACTATTGCTGTGGAGGAAGCTCCTGCGTGGCCTGGATTTAACTCTATTATTGTGTTTTTTTTCATATTTGGGATAACTGGAGAGAAAGGGAGATGATTGTGCCAAGGCAAGCAGTGCAAGGTTTGGCAGAGCCAAGTCACACATATAACAGACCTGACGCACATCTGCTGTGTGTAGTCACTGCTTATATAGACATAGAACTGCTGGAGCCTGAGCCTGATGTGAGCTTGATATTATATTGAAAGTATTCCAAATAAAGCATCTCAGTACACTCAGGGCGTGATTCAGCAAGGATTCCTATTGCCATCGCGTACACAGACGGCCGATTACTGTGTGGGCAAATGCTTCACTATGATTGCGCTGCGATCACTGAGATCATGCAGAGTAATTGACAAGAAGAGAGCTTTGGGGATGGTAATGGGGGGGCGTGGTCAGGGAAACGCAGGCATGTCAGTGCAGATTTCAACGCCGCTACAGGGGCGTGTATAAACTTGCCACAGCGTTGGCATATGTAGCTTGAGTGCTCACTGCGTACAGGAAAGTTAGCAATTTATAAATGAGGTCTGACCTGCCTTAATGGTGCGAGAGGCTCCGATGAACTTCGATGTTACCGATGTTTTGGATAGATTGCAAGGTATTAAAGCATAGTTGCCTACCTTAGGCTTTTCCTCCCCGGGAGAAGCCTTGGGTGGAAAAGCAGGTGGGCTGTGACGGGGACGACATAAGCCCCGCCCCCTTCGCAGCAAATTGCCATGATTGGCTTAAATGTAAATAGGGGCGGGGCTAAATTAAGTAATTCGATGAGAATTGTGTCATTAAGCCCCTACACGGGGACCCACGATCACCGTGGAAACTCTCCCCATTCTGCCCACTTCACTAGGAAGTGGGCAGAATGCGGGAGAAGTCCCTACTCTTCCGGGAGTGCGGGGGGGTTACCCGAAAAATCGGGAGCCTCTTGTGAAAACCGGGAGGGTAGGCATGTATGTTATAGATGTGCGAGAGGGGAAGTGGGCGTCTGCATGTTGTCCGTGCGAGTGCTTTGCAATTGCACATATTAGCATACTTTCACAGCACAACTGCGTACACGCTTGCTGCCGCGATAGCATCAGCGATCCTTGCTGAATCAGGCCCTCAATGTGCAAAACAGGGCCTGGATACCCTGCAGCATTCAGGGGTCTATTTACTAAGCAGTGTTAGGAGACAGAGTGAAAAGTGATAAGTCTGTGATAAGGTGCCAGCCAATCAGCTCCCAACTGTCATTTTTCAAACACAACCTGTGAGATGGCAGTTACTAGCTGATTGGCTGGCACCTTACCATAGACTTATCACTTTTCACTCTGTCTCCTAACACTGCTTAGTAAATAGACCCCTTAGTGTCCGTGTAACTCCTGTCGGCTCCTGTCTTCTATTCTCTGCAATACTCCGAGCATCGCAGAGCACATGATATGTACAAACAGGGGGAAGTTCCTATTGCTGTACACATGCACATTGTCAGACAGTCTTCCCCATCCAACCCCCCTGCAGGAGAATGTGCTTAAGATAATGGTTTATTAGCTGTTATTTTTTATTTATTTATTATTATATTTTTGGTTATAAGACCATGGTTATAAATGGATTTATCTGCTTTGTGGGGCATGATGAGAGGGCACATGCTGCAGGCAATACTTTATTTCCCAGCCTCTGCTTCTATGGTTGTCACTATTTTCTTTTACTACTAATACTACTAATACACAGGTTCCAGGGATCTGGAAATGATGGAGCTGTTGCCTCATGGGCATCTACACAAGGTTATGTGGAGGGAGGTAATGCTGGGACAAGGACACCATTTTGCATATGCAGAGTAAAAAAGAAACTATATGAAGTCTCAGGGTCTGATTCAGTAAGGATCACTATTGCCATTAGGCACGCAGTTTCACTGTGAAGATATGCTAATGTCTGCAACCGCAATACCATGCGCAGCCTAACATAAGGACACCCACTTTACCTTACACACATCCGTAATGTTTAGCAAGACTGCAAAACCATCGGTAACATCGAGTACAATCGGAGGAATTGCTAACCTCATCGCTCGCAGTGAAAGCCCAAGCTGTGTATGGCATCGCAGTGGCTAATTTATGCATGTACCTGTAACAATGTTCACTGGCACACCTGCGTTTCGCCGACCACCCCCCCATCACCTCTCCCAAACAGTACTTCCTGTCAGTCACTCTGCAATGGGTCTGCGTAGTTACTGCGATCGCAGTCCCGATCGCAGTGGCTGGTTCGCGCACGGTGATGCATACGCATGCACAGAACGCAACAATCGAACAATTGCGTGCGTAATTGCAGGTGCGAATGGTAATGAATCAGGCCCTCAGTCTTTTCTCACAAAGGCCCCTATTTACTGCAGTCCGCATTTAAAATGCAGTGGTAGTGTGATGTACTAACGCCCGCATGCAGGGACAGAGCTCTGAAATGTAAAATCGGGCAGCACAGACGGTGTAATGGTTAGCATTACTGCCTCAGAGCACTGAGGTCATGGGTTTGATTCCCACCATGGCCCTACCTGTGCTGAGTTTGTATATTCTCCCTGTGTTTGCGTGGGTTTCCTCCCACACTGCAAAAATATACTGGCATGTTAATTGGCTCCCAACACAAATTATCCCTAGTGTGTATGTGTGTGCGCATGTGATAGGGAACATAGAATGTAAGCTCCACTGGGGCAGGGACTGATGTGAATGGCCAAATATTCTCTGTAAAGGGCTGCGGAATATGTATGCGCTATATAAATAACTGGTAATAAATAATAAATAAACTTTGCTAAATATACCCCTTGGTCTGATAAGCATCATTGTCAATGCGTAACTGTACCAGCAATATTCTTGGTGCAAAAAAAAGATGTCTAAAATCAGACATATTTACACTTCCGGCCAACTCTGCACATCCCGCAATTCCGTCAACATGCCCTCACTGAACATTGCTTACATGAGAATGACACGATACAGCCTAGTTTTGCCCTGTCATTACTCTGCATCACCCATAGTTACGTACACTTAGTTCCGGGGCATGCGAAATAATGCAGGATACGCTCTGCAAACGGGTGGTAGTTCAAGCTTTCATCATACTTGCCTACTCTCATAGAAGGTGTGGGAGTCTCCCAATTTTTCGGGTAGTCTGCCGCACCCCCGGAAAAGATCTCCCACATGCTGTGCACTTCCTAGTGAAGTCAGCAGGTTGGGAAGAAAATTGCCAGGAATTGTGGGTTTGCAGTGAGGGGTGGGGCTAAAATGCAGCAAAACGCGTCATTTTAGCTCCACCTTCTCTCACGGACCCACGAGTAGCAGCATTTTGCCTTGTCGGGGACAGGGCCTAATGACGTGATAGTCCACCTCTGCCCCCTAAAGTGGTCAGCTGCGTCTCCTCTCCAGGCTTCTCCCGGAGAGGAGCTACCAAAAGTAGGCAAGTATTGTCTGCATTAACCCATTTATGAATGAATAAACATTTTAATGTGCTTGGACATTATAATAACATCTAGATCCTGTATTATGGCTTATCTATGAAACTTGGAAAATAAGTACTTACTAAAGGATTCTGTATATTTGTCTACATTCATAATGCCGACATGAGAATGCTGACATGGTAGTAACTTTGACCAACTCGACATTCATTATGTGAGCACCAATGAAATGTCGACATGATTACAATCAGTTGACAGCAACTTCCAGCTGGTCATGCTGCGGTTCCAGTGGTGAGTATCACTCACCACTAACCATCTTCATAGTGTCAAAATGTAACCCTCCCCGCCTGCAGCCTATCCTTAACTGTTGGCATTCTTAGAATTGTGAAGAAATGGAATGGTTCTTGAGATCTGTGTTGTAGATAGATTTGATCTTGATCCGGTGTATTTTCCGAAATATGTAAAAAAATATAAAACTAATATCGTGTGATATTGTTAAATGGAATATGTTATATTCAATTAAATTGAAAATGCACTCACCATTTGTAGGTGGTACCGTATATTAGTGTTGGACCAATTTCCACCGTGGTCCTACGGTGGTTGCGAGATACAACGTTGACCCGATGTGTTCTTGGGTCACTCAGGAACGGTGTCAGTCATTAGGAAGAAACAAACGTAACATGGATAATAAATACTTTGTGGCCTGGAGGGAAAACAAGGGCTAGCTTCTGTTAGTGATGTATTACATCCATGTGGTAATGGTAATGTACTTACCTCTCAAGACCTGAAACACATACAAAACTTAACTAACTGCCAAATCGTTTAGGGTCAGCTGGATGTGGAAAGTACAAAATATGATCTGCATAACAATTAATCAAAGGCTGAACGACATGAGACCATAAAAGATCAACTCAATTTTTGTCATTTATGTGTTGGCTGAACATGGTTAGGACTAAGAGATGCACTAACAAAACCCTTAGATCTATATGTTCAGATGCTAGGAGTTAAAATTTCAGAACTAACTGCAATAGTAACTGGATAATCTGGATATTGTGGCTATTACGGAGTCATATCCTGGCTACTCATCAGCGGGACCTCGGTGAGTATATATCCACTTATCTTTTTCCCCAGCATTACCCTAATACCCAAACATCCTTAACCCTCAACCCTAAGAAACCTTTAACCCTATTACCTTAACACTAACCTCTAACTCTAATACCCTAGCACTGAAATCGGTATGAAATACTGATGGACGGGATGCTGGTTGTTAGTGCACTGACCCTCCCCTTGTTATTGCCTTACCCTCCCCTTGTTAGTGCCTAACTCTAACCCTCCCCCCCTGAGTGCCTAACCCTAACCACCTTCCGGTGGTGCCTGAACCTAACCCCCCTTCCCTTCTAGAGCCTAACCATAACCTCCCCGCTTCTGCAGCCTAACCCTAAGTCCTCCTGGGCTGTTTAAACCTAACCCCCCTCCCCCGGGATGCCGTCTGCCAGGATTCCGATGTTGGCATCCCCAGTCATGTCGGGATTCCGTTGCCGGTGTTCTCTCGGCGATCAGGATTCCAGTGCCGGGGTTCCGGCGGACGTTCATCACGGTTCTCGGGATCTTATCAGCATCCCCTAGCACTAATACCCAAACAACCTTAACCCCTGACTAACAAACACCTAACCCTAATACCCTAACTTCCTAGCATTAACCCCGAACTCTAACACTAATACCCAAACAACCCTTAACCACTTACAATCTACCTTAACCCTCGACACTAATCTAACCCATCCCTAACCCAAAAAGGGCAGACTAGATGAGCCATATGATTCTTATCTGCTGTCAAATTCTATGTTTGCATGTATTCACAAATGAGGAATGTTATCAGTTCTCTCCCCCTCTACTCCTAAAGATCTACAATCTTTGGTATCATTATTGTATATAAAAAATGTTATGGTAAAACTTACCCTTCTTAACTCTTTCTTCGGAGTCCATAGAGGAGACAATGGGGTGTAGATGGGACTTGGAGGACCAAGCACCAACAGCAAAGCTTTTCAATCCCCCTATGCCCCGCCCACAGCCTGAGGGCAACTCAGTTTTGTTAACAAGCCCAAGGCAGGAGCAGGATATGATAGGAGAGAAGGAAGACTGGTACACTGAAGAATCAGACACTCATACAGAGAAGGAAACAACAATAGAAGAAACCCATAGAAGCCAGGTGCGTCAGGCGGGTGCCCTGTGGACCCTGTGGACTTAGAAGAAAGAGTTAACAATGGTGAGTTTTACCATAACTCTCCTTTCTTCAGGGTCCGGTGTTCTCTCAGGTCCAGGGGAGACAATGGGGATGTCCCAAAGCAGCAGTTCACGGGCGGGAATGCTCCTGAGCTGAGAGGAGAACCCTGCGCTTGAAGGAAGTATCCTGCGAGGCAAATGTATCAAAGGCATGGAACCTAAAAAAGGTGTGGACAGAAAACTATGTAGCAGTCTTGCATAGTTGTTCAGCAGAGGCACCACGCCGGGCTGCCTACGAGGGACCCACAGAGTGAGTAGAATAAACAGATACTGAAGCCAGCAGAGGAAGGCCTGTCAGTGTGTAAGCCTGTGAGATAGTCATGTGAATCCATCTGGCCAGAGTCTGTCTGTTAGCTGATCATCCCTACTAATGGAATCCATATAAGATGAAGAGGGAGTCTGATTTCTTGATGGAACTAGTGCGGTCCACATAGATCTTCAGAGCACGGACCACATCCAAGGAGGCTTCACCTGCTTAGAGGTCTGGTGATTGAAAGGCCAGAACCACAATTTCCTCAATGTGTAAACGAGAAACCACTTTGGGAAGAAAGCCCAGGCGCGTACTAAGAACAGCCCTGTCCTGATCAAAGATTAAAAATGGAAGCGGCATGAAAGCACCCCTAAATCCGATACCCTACGGGCAGATGCTATAGCCAGAAGAAACAGTCTTTGCAGTGAGCCACTTGACATCCACTGATTCAAAGGGTTTTAATGGATGTTCCTGAAGTGTGTGGAGAACCACTGACCAATCCCAAGGAGCCACAGGAGGGACAAATGGAGGTTGTATGCATAGAACACCCTGCAGGAAGGTGTGCATATCCGGTAGAGGAGCAATTCTGTGCTGGAACCAGATGGACAGCAGAGACATGCACTTTCGGGGATGCTAGGTGGTCCAAGCTCCAATCCAGCCTGAAGAAAGGCCAGTATTCTAGAAACCTTAAAAACCTGAGGGTTATATTTTCTAGCGGCACAACACTGGAAATATGTATGCCATACCTGGTAATAAATCCTGCCAGATGCCGGTTTACAAGCTTTTATGGTCTGGACCAGAGAGCTAGAAAATTCTTTAGACCTTAGGAGGTATGTCTCAAGAGCCAAGCCATTAGACAGGTGGGTCAGGTCCGGATCTAGACAGGGACACTGAGACAACAGGTCTGTTTGTAGAGGAATGTCTTTGGAGAGACTTTGAATGTCGGAGTACCAATGGCATCTGGGCCAAGCTGGAGCTATCAACAGGACTGTGCCCCCTTCCTGTTTGAACTTTGGAGGAAGAAGAGATATTGGAAAAAAGAGGTATGCCAAATGGAAGATCTCCTTGACAGATAATGCATCCACGAAGGCTGCGTTGGGGGTCCCTTGTCCTGGCTCCATACACTGGAAGTTTGTGGTTGTGTCTCGAGGCCATGAGATCCACATCTGGTAGACCCCATTTGTCCACCAGAAGCTGAAAGACTTCTGGATGTAGAAACCACTCTCCTGCATGTTGCATGGCTTAGAAAATCCGCTTCCCAATTGCGAATTCATGGGGTGAACACTGCGGAGATGGCGTTGGATCCATGTGAGAATGCAGGACACCTATGCCATTGCTCAATTTTTGAGTGCCTCCCTGGTGATTGAGGTAGGCCACAGCCATGGCGTTGTCTTGACTGTACTTGTACTGGCCTGTTCTGAAGGATATCCTGAGCCAGAGTGAGAGCTCTGTAGAGGGCTCAGAGTTCTAGGACGTTGATTGGTAAGACTGGCTCGACCTGAGTCCAGCAGCCCTGGAAGGAGTGCTAGCCGGTCAACATGCCCCACCCGCGGAGGCTTGCATCCGTGGTTAGGAGTACCCAGTCCAGAATCTGAAAGGGGCATTCCTTGTTCAAGTGGGGCGTCTGTAGCCACCAGGCCAGAGACAGGCGAACCTCTGGATAGAAGCACATCATATGTGATCTGCGCAGATGAGACAGCCCGTTCCCCCTGGAGAGGATCAGATGGTGTAGGGGCCTGGAGTGAAACTGAGCAAACTCCACCATGTAGATCGTGGACCCCATGGATCCCAGGGTCTGCATTGCAGAGTGAATTCACACTCGGTGACTGTGTAGCAGTCTGCGTACCCGTTTCTGTATTATTCAGATTTTGTCTGCCGTTAGGAAGATTCTCTGAACCTGGGAGTCCAGGATGTGCAATATGGCACAGTGTAGTGCGCAACAGCGATCTGCCCTCACAAATATATGGAGATGTGAGGTATACCTCAGTATTACAGAAAAAAAGTGATATTCCCTCCAGCACACTGCAGCAATATCAACAAAAATACTTGAATCCTACATTATAATAGAAATTCAGAGGTATTGGTTACATACATTTGCAAATATATGAATAAGCGCTGGGCCAACGTCAAGGCTCCTCTTTACCGGCATCCCTAACTTTATGAGGTGCAGGCAACCCCAAAAGAATCCAGCCAAGGACCATTCACAGGGCATCACACGAAAAAGGGAAAAAAGGTGATAGTGTAAAGTATAGTCAGGTCCATAAATATTGGGACATTGATAGAATTTTCAGATTTTGGCCTCAATTCACCACCACCATGGTTTTGAAATGAAACAAACAAGATGTGCTTTAACTGCAGACTTTCAGATTTAATTTGAGGGTAATTACATCCAAATCGGGTTAACGTTGTAGGAATTACAACAGTTTCAATATGTGCCTCCCACTTTTTAAGGGACCAAAAGTAATGGGACTATCAACTCAAAAGCTATTTCATGGACAGGTGTGAGCTATTCCCTCGTTATTTCATTATCAATTAAGCAGGTAAAAGGTCTGGAGTTGATTCTAGGTGTGACATTTGCATTTGGAATCAGTTGCTATCAACTCTCAATATGAGATCCAAAGAGCTGTCACTATCAGTGAAGCAAGCCATCATTAGGCTGAAAAATCAAAACAAACCCATCAGAGAGATAGCAAAAACATTAGGTGTGGCCAAATCAACTGTTTGGAACATTCTTAAAAAGAAAAAAACGCACCGGAAAGCTCAGCAACACCAAAAGACCCAGAAGACCACGGAAAACAACTGTGGTGGATGACAAAAGAATTATTTCCTTGGTGAAGAAAAACCCCTTCACAACAGTTGGCCAAATCAAGAACACTCTCCAGGAGGTAGGTGTATATGTGTCAAAGTCAACAATCAAGAGAAGACTTCACAAAAGTGAATATAGAGGGTTCACCACAAGATGCAAACAATTGGTGAGCCACAAAAACAGGAAGACCAGATTAGAGTTTGCCAAACAACATGTAAAAAAGCCATTACAGTTCTGGAACAACATCCTATGGACAGATAAGACAAAGATCAACTTCTACCAGAGTGATGAGAAGAGAAGGAAAGGAACTGCTCATGATCCTCATCAGTGAAGCATGGTGGTGGTAGTGTCATGGCGTGGGCATGTATGGCTGCCAATGGAACTGGTTCACTTGTATTTATTGATGATGTGACTGCTGACAAAAGTAGCAGAATTAATTCTGAAGTGTTTCGAGCAATATTATATGCTCATATTCAGTCAAATACTTCAGAACTCATTGGACAGCGCTTCACAGTGCAGATGGACAATGACCCGAAGCATACTGCATAAGCAACCAAGGAGTTTTTTAAGGCTAAAAAGTGGAATGTTATGCAATGGCCAAGTCAATCCCCTGACCTGAATCCGATTGAGCATGCATTTCACTTGATGAAGACAAAACTGAAGGGAAAATGCCCCAAGAACAAGCAGGAACTGAAGACATTTGCAGTAGAGGCCTGGCAGAGCATCACCAGTTATGAAACCCAGCGTCTGGTGATGTCTATGCATTACAGACTTCAGGCTGTAATTGCCTGCAAAGGATTTGCAACAAAGTATTAAAAAGTGAAAGTTAGATTTAGGATTGTTTAGTTTGTCCCATTACTTTTGGCCCCATAAAAAGTGGGAGGCACATATAGAAACCGTTGTAATTTCTACAACGTTCACCTGTTTTGGATGTAATTACCCTCAAATTAAATCTGAACGTCTGCAGTTAAATCACATCTTGTTTGTTTAATTTCAAAGCCATTGTGGTGGTGAATAGAGGCCAAAATATGAAAATTCTGTCAATGTCCCAATATTTATGGACCTGACTGTAGATGTGTAAAGATATATCAGTGTTAATATAATGAAAAAGAGTTAAAATTACATAAATAATAGACAAAAAAATAGAAAGGTGATGAAAAAATATCTATGTGAATTAAGTGGTGGTTTTTGTTTTGTATACCTCAGTATGCCAGGGTTATATCAGAAGAAAGGGAAAGGTACAGACAGCAGCGCTAGCATAAGTCACATACAATGCAGGATACACAATATAACTGCAGTGGGCACTAAAACCAACTACACAGACTCCAGTGGCTGGTAGGCTAAAGCGCTCTATAACCTGGCCCTTGGGAGAGGTATACAGGGAGACTGGACCCAGTGTTCCTGGAGACCGGAATGCAGAAAATGGCTGCCGTGAGTCTCAAAGGGGTTGGAGGAGCAGCTCAAGAGGCAGCAAGACTGAGCTGGGGGCGGGGCCGCAGGGAGAGCGCCTTGTCCCATATGCTGACTTCAACCACCGGGTCCCCTGCGCCAGTGCTATTATTGCCCTGGTGGTCTAGTGGAGTCCCGGACGAATTGGTGTCCATGTCAATGCCTCCAGTCTGTCTCCCAAGACCGGAGGTAAGACTGCGCATGCACACGGATCCTCGCCTTACCTGTCCCTTTGATTCCCGGCTGCAGTCTGGGGTCCAGGGTGCCTCTGCTAGCTAGGTCCCCATCAAAGCCCCGCAGAGAGTACCTAGCCGAGGTCTGGTGTCACGGCACCGTGGAGGGGTGATGGAGCAGCAGTGCAGACGTCCCATGGACTGTCTTGTGCTGCTGCTCATAGTACTGTAGATAAATGAAAAAAAAAACGATATCATAAAAATAAGCATGGGCTGCTTAATAGCAGCCCTCTGTTAAAACGGTGATCCAGCTCCTGCCGGACGCCAACAAAACTGAGTTGCCCTCAGGCTGTGGGCAGGTATAGGGGGAAGGATTGGAGCATCCTGGGATTGAAAAGCTTTGCTGTTGGTGTCCGGGCCTCCAAGTCCCACCTACACCCCATTGTGTCCCCTGTAGAGCCCTATGGATTTTGAAGAAGAAATTACAGATGAGTGGTTTGGTTTTGCTAAGAACCAAACACCTGAACTTTGGGATTCCAAGTCGAACAGAGGAGCTCATTCAGACCCGCTCGCTAGATGCATTCGTGTTGTGAATTGCATGTAAACAGGGACAAGGTTGTTTAATTTAGTATTCTTTTTACATTGCACTTTGTCGAAGATATTCAAGAACTTTTATATTCCAAATTTGACAACTGGGACCTTGGCTCTCGCAAAAAAAGAAATCTTACTATTGTGCACTATTGATTATAACAATTTCTAAAAAGATTATTCTGCACAATTGGATGGTTCTGAATACCCTTTCCTAGCTATTTTTGTTACAAATATTGCACTATGACAGGAAGACCACATTTCCCAAAACTGAAAAGGGAGTTAAGCAATTTTACAAGAAATGGGGGGCCTTTACATAGACCAATTGAATCCTTCCATATAAAGTCATATTTTTAAATTATTTGAGTCTACAACTTGGTTTTTCAACAGACAACTGAGCAGTTTGTCTATAACTGGCGCACTCTAGAATCATGGACAATAAAATGTAAAGGTGGTTAATATATCTAATAATTGTGTTAACGTTGCGCATGAGAAATAAGCAAAATAAAAACAGATTGATGTGAAATAAAATAGAACATGTTTTAAAAAATAAACTGTTTGGAATCCCACAAGGAGCCATTATCTCTCCCTAGTGTGTGTTATTTTTTATAATTCTAGAGAATATGGTGATGTAATAGCAATGACGGCTCCAGAGTAGTCTAAAATTCAAATTGGGAAGTCACACCAACTCCAATTTCACACGCTGCCAAACATAGATGGCTGGGACTCACTGGCAGTTGGCTTGGCTCCCCTATTTGAATTTTGGACTACGTTGCAGCCCCCACTCTGGAGCAACCACTGTTTAATAGCATATGTGGTAAAACTTGCAGGGTCCCATTTTGGAAGTCTTAAAGTGAAAAATGTGTTTTCTTTATTAGTATTCTTTACTTCTTTTTTTACCTATTTGTAGACCCCCCCCCAAAATAAAATTGATCTTGGGAATATATCTACTAAGCGGCAACTTGTAAATGTCATTGCTTCACAGCATGTTTACACCCCAAAATTTAAAAGGGCAGTTGTTTTTTTTAATTAACTGCATTGCCCTTTTAAATTTCAGACTTAAACACGTTGGGACGTGGCAGTTTTAAAAGCCACCGGTAAGTAAACTTGGACTTTAGTACATCCTGTTTTTCCAGTGAGGAACCGCACAGCTGGAATCACTATGTTGAGTGAACTGTTGTGCTATTAATAACATCTAGTAGGATTTAGACTTACACCTCCTAAGGTATGTTATATTAGTGCTTTAAATATAGCCCTTTGTCTCTGCATGATAGGACAAGGAACATTAGCAAAGGGTCATTATATGTTTTCAAAGCAGCAACAAAAATATGAGATATGGTAAGAAATTACCATTGTTATCTCTATTTCTCCAAAGTCCATAGGGTTCCACAGGATACCTTGGGGTATAGGCGATGACATCAGACATCAGCCACCACAGAGTTAAATTTTCAGCCTCCCAGGATGCACTGGGGTCCCTCTCCTATACCCCGCCCCCTAGCCAAAGGCAAATCAGTTACGTAGCAAGCCATAGGCCGGAAGAGGAGAACAAAGAGAGAGAAGATAGTCTGGAACACACAAGAAATCATATTTTCACAAGACGGAGATGGAAAAACCGGTGACCAGAGCAAAGCCCATCTGCAGTACAGGTGCGACAGGGCGGGAGTCCTGTGGAACCCTATGGACTTCGTAGAAATAGAGATAACAAGTTCTTACCATAGCTCATATTTTCTACTTCAGGGTCCATAGGGTATCCACAGGATACCTTGGGGATGTCCCAAAGCAGTATCCTTTAAGGGGGGGGGAGGCTCCTGTGCTGGAAGGAGAATCCGCCGCCTGAAGGAAGCATCCTGAGAGGCGAAGGTATCGAATGCATAATACCTCACGAAGGTATGGACAGAAGACCACGTGGCTGCCTTGCAGAGGCACCACGGCGAGTTGCCCATGAAGGACCCACAGACGGAGTAGAGTGAGCTTTAAGAGACAATGGTACAGGAAAGCCCTCATGAATGTAAGCCTCAGAAATCGCCATATGAATCCATCCTGCCAAAGTTTGCTTAGTGGCAGGCCAAGCCTTCTTATGGAAACCATAGAGGAAAAACAGAGAGTCCGATTTCCTAAAAGAACTGGTACGGTCAACATAAATCCTTAAAGCCCGTACCACATCCAAGGAGGCCTCACCAGCAGAGAGGTCTTGGGAATTAAAGGCCGGTACTACGATTTCCTCATTAATGTGGAAACTATATACCACCTTAGGTAGAAAACCAGGGCAAGTGCGAAGCACTGCCCTATCAGTATGAAAAATCAGCAAGGGAGGGCGACATGAGAGAGCCCCCAAATCTGACACCCTTCTGGCCGAAGCAATGGCATGGAAGAAATGGAAGAAACACAGTCTTAGCTGTAAGCCATTTTAAATCCACTGAGCCCAGTGGTTAAAATGGCGGTCCCTGGAGAGCCCTCAGGCCCACAGCCAAATCCCAAGGAGCCACTGGTGGAACAAAGGGAGGCTGAATACGAAGCACACCTTGCATAAAGGTGCGGACATCAGGAAATTTAGTAATCCTACCCTGAAACCACACTGAGAGGGCAGAAACCTGCACCTTCAGGGAAACAAGGTGAAGACCATGATCTAAGCCCGCTTGTAGGAAGGCCAAAACCCTAGATATCCTAAAGACCTGAGGATCATAGCCTCTAGGGAGACACCACTCAAAGAAAGTGTGCCACACTCGATGGTAAATTCTTGCAGAAGTCGGCTTCTGAGCTCTGAGCATGGTGTTAACTATAGAGCTGGAAAAACCCCTGAACCTTAAGACTCAACAGCCAAGCTGTCAAAGACAGATGACCCAGGGCCGGGTAATGGCAAGGACCTTGAGACAACAGGTCCGGACATAGAGGCAACAGTATAGAAGTGTCTACGGATAGACTCCAAAGATCTGAGTACCAGTGCCGTCTGGGCCACGCTGGAGCTATCAGCAGGAGCATGCCGCTTTGTTGCTTGAATTTGCAAATCACTCGAGAAAGAAGGTAGAACGGAGGGAAGAGGTACGCAAACTGGAAGGTCCACCGGACCGACAGAGCGTCTACCAGAAGTGCCTCTGTGTCTCTTGTTCTTGACCCGTACACAGGAAGCTTGTTGTGTCGGGATGCCATGAGGTCTATCTCTGGAAGGCCCCACTTGTTCACCAGTAGCTGAAACATTTCCTGGTGAAGAGACCACTTTCCTGGATGCATGTCTTGATGGCTGAGAAAGTCTGCTTCCCAGTTGAGGACTCCTGGTATGAACGCTGCTGAGATGGCAGGGAGATTCCCTACTGCCCAAGCCAGAATGAGGGACACCTCTGTCAGGGCCGCCTGACTGTGGGTTTCTCCTTCGCAGTTTATGTAAGCCACCGGCATTGTCTGACTATACCTGCACTGGTTTTCCGTAGAGGACATGTCTTGCTTGTTGGAGAGCTCTGCTGGCGTCCACCTTCCCTGGAAGAAGTGTGGACCTGTTACTGCTCCCCAGCCTCGGAGACTGGTGTCCGTTGTCAGAAGGACCCAGTCTGCAATCCAAAAGGGATGCCCCCTGTTCAGGTGAGCAGTCTGCAGCCACCAGGCCAGAGACAGACGTACCTCCGGGGAAAGCACTATTCTCTGTATCTTTATCCGATGTGGCAACCCATTTCATCTGGAGAGGATCAACTTCTGCAGAGGTCTGGAGTGGAACTGGGTGTACTCCACCATGTCAAACATCGACACCATGGAACCCAGTAACCTTATCGCCGAGTGAATACACACCCTGCAACTCTGCAGGCAAATGCGTACTTTTGCCTGTAATGCAGAGATCTTTTCCTCTGTCACAAAGATCCTCTGATGTTGGGAGTCCAATAGGGCTCTGAGATGGATCATCCTCTATGAAGGAACCAGGGAGAACTTCTTCCAGTTTATCAGCCAGCCGTGATTCTGTAACACAGAGACTGTCAAGTTGCAGATGGCACTGATGTTTCACTGGAGACTCTGCCAGCAACAGGAGGTCATCCAGATAGGGTGACAATCGAACCCCCTGCATCCGCAGGTGTGCTGCCATAGCTGCCATAACTGCCGTAACTTTGGTAAACACTCAAGGCGCTGTGGCCATACCAAAGGCAGAGCCTGAAATTGTAAGTGTTTGTCGACCATTGCAAACCTGAGCAAACGGTGCACTGAGACAATAGGGATTTGCAGGTAAGCATCCTGCATATCTAGCGACACCATGAAATCCCCAAGCTCCATCACCAAAATTATGGTACGCAGGGTCTCCATCCTGAACCAAGGAACTCTCAAGGATTTGCTGAGGGATTTGAGGTTGAGGATGGGCCGGTAGGACCCATTGGGCTTCTGTACCAGAAAAAGATTGGAGTAATACCCCAATCCCCTCTGAGACAATGGAACCGGCACTATGACTCCAGCCTGGAGTATAGAGTGTAACACCTTCTGGAATTCCGGGGCCTTGTCCTGATTGGATTGAAGACCTGTGGTGAAAAACCGACTGGGAGGCCTCCTCCGGAAGGAGAGGGCGTACCCCTGAGAGACCGCTTCTCTTACCCAAGTGTCTGTGGTGGTCAGACACCAGCACTGGGCGAACTGAAGGAGTCGGCCTCCCACTTTGGGGTCCCCCAAAGAAAGGCCCGTCCCATCAGGCTGAAGGCTTGTCGTCCAACATGGAAGCAGGACATCTGGTACTCCAAGCCTGCTTATTTGGCTTTACAGATTTCTTGGCCCCTGTCTCTCTCGGAAATGACTGTACCTTGGACTTACCCTGGGCCCTGTAAGGCCAAAAGGACAAAAACCCGACCCTGATGGGACGGAAGCCGATGGCAGACACGCAGACTTAGCTGCTGCCAGAGTGGCCACAATTTTGTCTAGATCAGGGCCAAATAGGACTTGTCCATTAAAAGGCAAGCATTTCAATCCCTTTTTGGAATCAGCGTCCGCTTTCCAAGAGCACAACCATGGGGTGCGGCGAGCAGCCACTGCTGCCGAGGAGAGTCTGGACGTGAGGAGACCTATATTGAAGGCTGCCTCATTAATGTACGTGTCTGAATCTCTGAGATTGCCCACTAACTCCGCCTGCTCAGGCGACAAGTCAGTGTCCAGAGATGCCTCCAGGCTATCAGCCCAGCGCTCCATGGCTCTGGCCACCCAGCACACGGCCATAGCCGGTCTGGATGCCCCCCCAGCAAGGGGATAAATGGATTTCAGGCATATTTCCACCGTACGATCCGTAGCATCCTTTAAAGAGGACATGAAGGGCATGGGTAATGTAGCACTCCTCTCTAGGTGTGTGACATGAGAATCCACTTGTGGAGGTGTTTCCCACTTTGAAAAATAATTGTCCGCAAAGGGGTACGCAACAGCCAAACATTTTTGAGGCTGGTACCGCTTACCCGGAATTTTTCACGCCTCCTCTAAATGATCCACTAACTGACCAGATAGAGGAAATACAGTGGCATCACCCTTAATATCCTTAAAGAAGGCGTATTTGGATTTAGCCACTGGGGGATCATCCACCTCAATAACTAAGGCCGTACGGACTGCCCGTATAAGGCCGGGTATATAGACTTTAGACTTGGACTCTGCCTACTTAGTACGAAGGGGCTCTTGGTCCGAATAGTCAAAAATCTCACCGTCATCAGACAACACATCATCCTCATCAAACTAAGGCGTCTGAGACACTAACGACCGCTTAGGTGGCCGTAAGGAGGAGTCCCCTTGCAATACGACTATCAGGTGCTGTACTGTATTGGTCAATGAGTTAACCCACGCAGGTTCCTGAGAGACCTGGGGGTGTGACAGCGGGAGACACTGGGGTATCATTAATTGCCTTGGGAACCCATGAATGGGTGATGTACTCACAGACTGCTGCGTTAACCCCATCTGTGGGAATGCAGGGGGAGGTGCTAACTGGCCCGCAAGGGTTGTAAGCGCCTTAGCAAAACAAGCCCAGGGCGGTTCCTGCACAGGCATAGTTACTAAGATAGGGCGTGATAACACATAACATGCCCTACACAATCCCTCAGCATTCCCATCTCCCTCCGCAAATGGTACATTACATTTGGTACACTTTAGCTGGAGAGGAAAATCACTCTCAGACATGATGAGTGACGGAGTGTATGTGACTCCTCACACAAAAAAACAATACTTTTTTACTGTGAGGTAATAAACACCCTGCAACACCGCACTGCAAAGGCTTTAGCAGATGTAGAACAGGGATAGAAAAATGGCTGACAGTCAGAAGTGAAAGTACAGGCAGCAGCGCTAGCATGAAGTTACATACAATGCAGAAAATAATCCCTGCACTAGCAGCACTGTGATCAACTACACAGACACAGAGCCTGGTAGGAAACAGTGTAGCATACTCTAACCTTATAACGGAGGAGAGGTATGCGGGGGGACCTGGACCGCGATGCCAACTGTATCCAGCTTCCAGCAGCGTTTGCACACTTGTATAAAACGGCTGCCGAGGAGCAGAGAGGAGGCGGGTTTGGGGGAGGAGCGCTGACACAGCCCGCCAGACCGCTGTGGAAAGGCACTGTGCAGCGGGGGAGGCGCCGGCTGTTAGACAGGGAAAGCGCACTCCCCTGGCCTGCTATTAACCCCTGGGATGGTGGACTTTACCGCACAGCCACGGCTCGCTGTCCCTGGTGGTCTAGTGGAAGCGCAGGTTAATACCTGGCTCCACACGCAGCCTGTCTCTAGGGAGCCCCCTGCCTGGAGACTAAAAAGACTGTGTTATTGGCGGGTACCCTCCGTGGGACCCCGTCGCTTACCTGCTCCCCTTGAATCCGGCCACAGTCAAGATAATCCGGGGTCACCACTAGCTGTGACCCCAGATACCTACCAGCATCCCCGGATCAGTACAGGTGTGGTGTAGGAGTGACAGCATGGACGTCAGTACTGACTGTCCATGCTGTACAACTCAAATGTGCAGCCACAGCTGCTTTGAAGAAAACCTCAGGGGCCTTAACAGCCCCCCTCTGTTAAAGGTGATCCGACTCTGAGCCGTTCACCAACGAAACTGATTTGCCTTTGGTTTGGGGGTGGGGTATAGAAGAGGGACACCAGTGCATCCTGGGAGGCTGCAAATTTAACTCTGTGGTGCCCGATGTCTGACGTCATCGCCTATACCCCAAGGTATCCTGTGGATACCCTATGGACCCTGAAGTAGAAATAGTGGGTAACATATGGCGGGCTAGTGAAACTGGGGAGAAGGCCGCACCATCCAGGAAATGGAATTAGCTGGTACCTAGACTGTGAATGCGCAGTGTGGTTAGGACCAGGGGCGGATTGGGTCAAAAAACCAGCCCGGGAAATTTCTTGAACCAGCCCTAAATGGGGGTGGAGTCTGTTGAGGGGCAGGGTGTGTTGAGTGGCAGGGTCTGGCGACTGTCCTCTCAGAATCAAGAGCTTTGACAGAAAATAACTGCCATTGTTTGTATATATATATATATATATATATATATATATATATATATATATACACACACACATACACATACACAGATCACAGAGGTGGCTCTCAGAAGACCTTCAAATCAAGGTA
Source organism: Taudactylus pleione (assembly GCA_031769625.1). Taxonomy (NCBI): domain Eukaryota; kingdom Metazoa; phylum Chordata; class Amphibia; order Anura; family Myobatrachidae; genus Taudactylus; species Taudactylus pleione. The sequence continues at coordinate 8,278,267 of JAUIMM010000109.1, read as the reverse complement.
GAGAAATAGCAATCATTTATTGCAAGAACATCTACTTTTTGGGGCTACATGCCCCTTATTCAGGATGCAAATACAGATCTGTATTTGTGTATATGGTGGGGACGCTGCTCCCTGTAAGGAGAGCACCGAAGCATTCATACTTCAGTCAGTGCCGGATCATCGTTGTTTCTCTCTCTATATATTATATATAGAGTGCCCCACCTTACTACTGCATATATATATATATATATATATATATTGTGACACAGTTAGGTTAGGGGGTCCCTCTCCTGGGTAGAGGACTCCTTCCTTACACACACACACAGCAGCAGGGAAGCAGCACACCAGTCTGGATGCAAGTACAAGCTGGTCGGCGCCAGTCTTTATTGTACAATGACAGAAATAGAAAGAAAACATAAATATAAATCCTAGCCCTGTCGGGGCACTAACTTCACAGGTAGTTCCCTCACTACCAGAACCTGGCAGGGCCTAATGCCCTCGCCAGCAACAAAGCACAGCACAGTACTCACAAATAGGTTTTTCAAGTGTCTCTGAGCAAACTCCCTGCCTGCTCTCCCAGGTGAGACAATCAGCCCTCAACACACTAGGCTTATATTGGCCACTCTCAGGTGGAAAACTAACAAGCCTGTTACCAGGCTGCGAGATCCAAAACCTGGAGTGGCCGTGGGTGGAGCCCTCCCTCTCCTCTCACCCACAACCCCCAGGTCCCAAACCGGCTTTTCAAAAAGCCGAAACTCAAGCCTGCTACACTGCAGACTTTCTCCTGGGGGTTTAAAACACAAAAGACAGGAATCTGGGACAAATGTACCTGCCACAGACCACTTTACCAGTGATCCTATCACATATCCCCCCCTTTGTTTCGACCTGTGGGGCGGAACAACTGAAGCCCCCAAACAATGAATGCGTGACAACGCGTCAGCATTGGCCAGCTGGATTCCTGGCCTGTGTTCCACTGAAAATTTAAAAGTTTGTAACGCCAAGAACCATCTTGTAATTCTCGCATTACTGTCCTTATTTTCAGACATCCACTTCAGAGGAGCATGGTCAGTGATCAATTTGAACTTTCTTCCGACCAAGTAGTACCTGAGAGCCTCTAACGCCCACTTTATGGCCAATGCCTCCTTCTCCACTGTGGCATAGTTTCTCTCATGTACATTCAACTTTCTGCTAAGATAGAAAATAGGGTGTTCCTCACCCTCCTTGTTCTGGGACAGGACCGCTCCTATACCTACTTCTGATGCATCGGTTTGTACTATGAATTCCCTTTCAAAATTAGGAGTCATCAGGACTGGTTGGGAACACAACGCTACTTTCAACTCCTGAAAAGCTTTCTCTGCCTCAGGACTCCATTCTACCATGACTTTTTGTTTGCCTTTGGTCAGGTCAGTCAGTGGGACTGCCATGGTGGCAAAGTTGGGTATAAACCTCCTGTAGTACCCCGTAATTCCCAAGAAGGCTCTCACCTGCTTCTTATTCAGAGGCCGTGGCAAGTTTTGTATGGCATCAACTTTATTGAGCTGAGGCTTTATCAGGCCACTGCCAATGATGTATCCCAGATATTTTACTACCTCCATGCCTAGACAACACTTTTTTGGGTTGGCTGTCAAACCTGCCTTATAGATGGAGTCCAACACTGCTTGTACCCTGGGTAAGAGAGACTGCCAATCAGGACTATGAATGACCACGTCATCCAGATAAGCAGCTGCATACCGTCTATGGGGCCTTAGAATCCTGTCCATCATTCTTTGGAAGGTAGCAGGTGCCCCATGTAGCCCGAAGGGCAACATCTTGTACTGAAACAAGCCCTCTGGCGCTGAAAAAGCTGTCTTTTGTTTGGCGCTCTCGGTTAACGGTACTTGCCAATACCCTTTGGTTAGGTCAAGAGTGGTTAAATACCTTGCCGTCCCTAGTCTCTCAATCAGTTCATCCACTCTTGGCATCGGGTAGGCATCGAATTTTGAAACACTGGTCAACTTTCGGAAGTCATTGCAGAAACGCACACTCCCGTTGGGCTTTGGAATCAACACAATGGGACTCTTCAATAACCCCTAACTCTAGCATATTTTTAATTTCTTTCAACACCGATTCTCTTTGTGCTTCTGGTAACCTATAGGGCTTTAGATTAACGACCGAGGTTTTCCCAGGTACGTCAGAGAACAGCACCCTATTTCTAATCAGAAACTCCTTGACCTCTTGTTGTTGAATTGCCGACAGGGTTTTTGCCACTGTCACTTCGGGAACTAAGGGCCCTGGACTTACTGGAGGGTCTCGGACGGCCGACAGTACTGTTCTATCTTTCCAGGGCTTTAACAGATTTATATGGTATATCTGTTCCGGCTTTCTTTTCCCCGGCTGGTAAACTTTGTAATTGACCTGCCCCACTCTTTCTAAGATTTCAAAGGGCCCTTGCCATTTAGCCAAAAGTTTATTTTCCACAGTGGGAACCAATACTAACACTCTGTCCCCAGGAGCAAAGCTGCGTAACCGAGCATTGCGGTTGTATACCCTCTGCTGTGCCTGTTGAGCCTGTTCCAGGTGCTCTCTCACTATCGGCACTACCGCAGCAATTCTCTCCTGCATTTGAGAAACATACTCAATCACCGTTTTGTAAGGACTAGACTGCCCCTCGCATGTCTCTTTGGCAATGTCTAATAACCCCCTTGGGTGTCTCCCATACAACAAGTCGAAGGGTGAAAACCCGGTGGAGGACTGGGGAACTTCTCTTATGGCCAACAATAAATACGGCAATAAGTAGTCCCAATCCCTACCATCCTTGTCGACCACTTTCCTAAGCATGTGTTTTAACGTCTTGTTAAACCTCTCGACCAGCCCATCGGTTTGGGGGTGATAAACCGAAGTTCTTAACTGTTCGATTTTGAACAGGCGGCATAACTCTTTCATGACTTTGGACATAAACGGTGTACCCTGGTCAGTTAGTATCTCCTTAGGTATACCCAGCCTGCTAAAGACATTAACTAGCTCTCTGGCAATGGTCTTGGTTGACGCATTGCACAATGGGATCGCTTCCAGGTACCTGGTAGCGTAATCCATTATGACCAGAATATACTGGTGTCCCCTGGCAGACTTCACTAAGGGTCCAACCAAATGCATCGCTATTCTTTCAAACGGCACCTCTATGATAGGCAATGGAACTAGTGGACCCTTAAAATGTGGCCTGGGAGCATGATACTGACACTCAGGGCAGGATGTGCAAAAGTCAGATACCTCTTTATGAAGCCCGGGCCAGAAAAACCTCTGCATTATTCGCTCAGTGGTTTTCTCTACCCCTAGATGGCCTGCCATTATATGACCATGGGCCAGATCCAACACTGTTCTTCTGTAGGCTTTGGGAACTATTAGTTGTTCCACAACATCTTCCCCCTTCTTAGTCACCTGATATAACAAATCCTGACACATTGCCATGTGGGGATAGGACAAAGGACTATCAGGGTCTACGGGTTTACCATCAACTACTTTTACATTCTCCCTGGCTTTTACCAAAGTAGGGTCATTCAACTGCTCCACGGCAAAGACCTCTCTTCTGACCTCTAAATCAGGCAGATGATCACCTGGCCCAACAACACTTCCCACCTCAATGGGAGGCACATCAGTTGGCAGGCCACCGTCACGTTCCACATTCTGTAGTTCGCCAACCATAGTAGAAAAAGGGAATAACTCTGACTCAGAAGAAACTCCCTCCTCCACTACATCGACAACCTTCTCAAATGGATCGGGGTTGTTCACCTCTGGAACAAAACGGCTTTCCCACAACTTCCAGAAGTGTGCAAAGTCTCTCCCCAATATTGCATCGTACACCAGACCATGCACCAAACCCACAGAAACTATAGCAGAGCCACATGGTGTCTCGATGTTCACCTCGGCCGTAACATAATATCGAGTATCCCCATGTATGCAGGTCACACCAACAGTTTTCCCTGTATGCCTCAAGGGGTTCACCAGCTCAGCTTTTATAAGTGTCACCAAGCTACCAGAGTCTCTACTCGGTTGCCATCTACAGTGAGTACACACATGTGCTTATCAGTCTCAGCCTGCCGGTCAGCCGTACAGGCTATCTGTGCAAAGAAAGACCCCTTGCGGTAGACATGAGCAGTATCACATTGCATAGGTTCAGTTGTAAGTGCACAATTAGCGGCAATATGGCCGAAGCCACCACATCGGAAACACTGAGTCATATTAATGTCTAGTCGTTTACGGGGCAAGAACCTTCCCGGCCTGGCAGGCCTGTCTCCAGGTTCTACACCCTCAGTCTTAGGTACATTCCACCGCCCAGCACCCTTCTCCCCTGGAACAGTCTTACCAGTGTCTCTGGGAGTTCGCCGGTGCGCCATCGGGGCTCGGTGGGGCATACTCATCAGCTCCTCAGCCGCCACGTACCTCTCCACTAGCTCGACCAACTGGTCCGCGGTCTTAGGGTCTGCATGGCTCACCCACTTGCGCAGAGTCGCGGGTAATGATCACAGGTACCGGTCCATCACGACCCTTTCCACGATCTGTGGTCCTGTCAGCGTCTCGGGCTGTAGCCATTTTGAGGACAGATGGACGAGGTCATGCATCTGTGAACGTAGAGGCTTGTCCATATGGAACTCCCAGTGGTGGACCCGTTGGGCACGAACAAAGGTGGTGACTCCCAAGCGAGTTAGGATCTCCTGTTTTAGTTTTTTATAGTCCTTGGCATCAGCCAGGCATAAGACGAAATATGCTTTTTGTGGCTCCCCAGACAAAAAAGGTGCCACCAGACTTGCCCACTGCTCCTGGGGCCAACTCTCCCTTTCGGCCGTTCTTTCAAATGCGGCAAGATAGGCCTCCACATCATCGCCCGAAGTCATCTTTTGGAGGAAGTGACTGGCTCGTACGGAGTGAGTGATGGTGGAAGGACCAGTATTAACATCTCTGGGCCGGGCGACCAGGTGCTGTACCACCTCTTTTATGGCCTGGCTGTTTTCCGCTAAGGCCTGGCGGTTTTCCGCTAAGGCCTGGCGGGTTTCCTCGATGGCGACCTGTTGTTGCCTGGCGGATTCCTGCTGAAGTTTGTTAGTCTCCTGCTGAGCCCTGGTAGCTTCCTGCTGAGCTGCTGTAGCTTGGAGCAAGGCCTTAATAATGTCCTCCATTTTGTCCTGGGATGTAGGTTGGAAGCTGAACCTTGCCTCTCTGAGCATTGGCTGACGCCTCCTCTATGGGACTCCAAGGACACAGTGTTATTTCCACACTCACAAATTGGGTGTCTGTCCCTTTAATTTTTAAACGGAAAGTTTTCCTCTCGCTGCAACTTCAGTGTGTGTGGTTGCCCGCATTCTCCACCATATTGTGACACAGTTAGGTTAGGGGTCCCTCTCCTGGGTAGAGGACTCCTTCCTTACACACACACACAGCAGCAGGGAAGCAGCACACCAGTCTGGATGCAAGTACAAGCTGGTCGGTGCCAGTCTTTATTGTACAATGACAGAAATAGAAAGAAAACATAAATATAAATCCTAGCCCTGTCGGGGCACTAACTTCACAGGTAGTTCCCTCACTACCAGAACCTGGCAGGGCCTAATGCCCTCGCCAGCAACAAAGCACAGCACAGTACTCACAAATAGGTTTTTCAAGTGTCTCTGAGCAAACTCCCTGCCTGCTCTCCCAGGTGAGACAATCAGCCCTCAACACACTAGGCTTATATTGGCCACTCTCAGGTGGAAAACTAACAAGCCTGTTACCAGGCTGCGAGATCCAAAACCTGGAGTGGCCGTGGGTGGAGCCCTCCCTCTCCTCTCACCCACAACCCCCAGGTCCCAAACCGGCTTTTCAAAAAGCCGAAACTCAAGCCTGCTACACTGCAGACTTTCTCCTGGGGGTTTAAAACACAAAAGACAGGAATCTGGGACAAATGTACCTGCCACAGACCACTTTACCAGTGATCCTATCACATATCCCCCCCTTTGTTTCGACCTGTGGGGCGGAACAACTGAAGCCCCCAAACAATGAATGCGTGACAACGCGTCAGCATTGGCCAGCTGGATTCCTGGCCTGTGTTCCACTGAAAATGTAAAAGTTTGTAACGCCAAGAACCATCTTGTAATTCTCGCATTACTGTCCTTATTTTCAGACATCCACTTCAGAGGAGCATGGTCAGTGATCAATTTGAACTTTCTTCCGACCAAGTAGTACCTGAGAGCCTCTAACGCCCACTTTATGGCCAATGCCTCCTTCTCCACTGTGGCATAGTTTCTCTCATGTACATTCAACTTTCTGCTAAGATAGAAAATAGGGTGTTCCTCACCCTCCTTGTTCTGGGACAGGACCGCTCCTATACCTACTTCTGATGCATCGGTTTGTACTATGAATTCCCTTTCAAAATTAGGAGTCATCAGGACTGGTTGGGAACACAACGCTACTTTCAACTCCTGAAAAGCTTTCTCTGCCTCAGGACTCCATTCTACCATGACTTTTTGTTTGCCTTTGGTCAGGTCAGTCAGTGGGACTGCCATGGTGGCAAAGTTGGGTATAAACCTCCTGTAGTACCCCGTAATTCCCAAGAAGGCTCTCACCTGCTTCTTATTCAGAGGCCGTGGCAAGTTTTGTATGGCATCAACTTTATTGAGCTGAGGCTTTATCAGGCCACTGCCAATGATGTATCCCCGATATTTTACTACCTCCATGCCTAGACAACACTTTTTTGGGTTGGCTGTCAAACCTGCCTTATAGATGGAGTCCAACACTGCTTGTACCCTGGGTAAGTGAGACTGCCAATCAGGACTATGAATGACCACGTCATCCAGATAAGCAGCTGCATACCATCTATGGGGCCTTAGAATCCTGTCCATCATTTTTTGGAAGGTAGCAGGTGCCCCATGTAGCCCGAAGGGCAACATCTTGTACTGAAACAAGCCCTCTGGCGCTGAAAAAGCTGTCTTTTGTTTGGCGCTCTCGGTTAACGGTACTTGCCAATACCCTTTGGTTAGGTCAAGAGTGGTTAAATACCTTGCCGTCCCTAGTCTCTCAATCAGTTCATCCACTCTTGGCATCGGGTAGGCATCGAATTTTGAAACACTGGTCAACTTTCGGAAGTCATTGCAGAAACGCACACTCCCGTTGGGCTTTGGAATCAACACAATGGGACTTGACCATACACTATGTGATTCTTCAATAACCCCTAACTCTAGCATATTTTTAATTTCTTTCAACACCGATTCTCTTTGTGCTTCTGGTAACCTATAGGGCTTTAGATTAACGACCGAGGTTTTCCCAGGTACGTCAGAGAACAGCACCCTATTTCTAATCAGAAACTCCTTGACCTCTTGTTGTTGAATTGCCGACAGGGTTTTTGCCACTCACTTCGGGAACTAAGGGCCCTGGACTTACTGGAGGGTCTCGGACGGCCGACAGTACCGTTCTATCTTTCCAGGGCTTTAACAGATTTATATGGTATATCTGTTCCGGCTTTCTTTTCCCCGGCTGGTAAACTTTGTAATTGACCTGCCCCACTCTTTCTAAGATTTCAAAGGGCCCTTGCCATTTAGCCAAAAGTTTATTTTCCACAGTGGGAACCAATACTAACACTCTGTCCCCAGGAGCAAAGCTGCGTAACCGAGCATTGCGGTTGTATACCCTCTGCTGTGCCTGTTGAGCCTGTTCCAGGTGCTCTCTCACTATCGGCACTACTGCAGCAATTCTCTCCTGCATTTTAGAAACATACTCAATCACCGTTTTGTAAGGACTAGACTGCCCCTCCCATGTCTCTTTGGCAATGTCTAATAACCCCCTTGGGTGTCTCCCATACAACAAGTCGAAGGGTGAAAACCCGGTGGAGGACTGGGGAACTTCTCTTATGGCCAACAATAAATACGGCAATAAGTAGTCTCAATCCCTACCATCCTTGTCGACCACTTTCCTAAGCATGTGTTTTAACGTCTTGTTAAACCTCTCGACCAGCCCATCGGTTTGGGGGTGATAAACCGAAGTTCTTAACTGTTCGATTTTGAACAGGCGGCATAACTCTTTCATGACTTTGGACATAAACGGTGTACCCTGGTCAGTTAGTATCTCCTTAGGTATACCCAGCCTGCTAAAGACATTAACTAGCTCTCTGGCAATGGTCTTGGTTGACGCATTGCACAATGGGATCGCTTCCGGGTACCTGGTAGCGTAATCCATTATGACCAGAATATACTGGTGTCCCCTGGCAGACTTCACTAAGGGTCCAACCAAATGCATCGCTATTCTTTCAAACGGCACCTCTATGATAGGCAATGGAACTAGTGGACCCTTAAAATGTGGCCTGGGAGCATGATACTGACACTCAGGGCAGGATGTGCAAAAGTCAGATACCTCTTTATGAAGCCCGGGCCAGAAAAACCTCTGCATTATTCGCTCAGTGGTTTTCTCTACCCCTAGATGGCCTGCCGTTATATGACCATGGGCCAGATCCAACACTGTTCTTCTGTAGGCTTTGGGAACTATTAGTTGTTCCACAACATCTTCCCCCTTCTTAGTCACCTGATATAACAAATCCTGACACATTGCCATGTGGGGATAGGACAAAGGACTATCAGGGTCTACGGGTTTACCATCAACTACTTTTACATTCTCCCTGGCTTTTACCAAAGTAGGGTCATTCAACTGCTCCACGGCAAAGACCTCTCTTCTGACCTCTAAATCAGGCAGATGATCACCTGGCCCAACAACACTTCCCACCTCAATGGGAGGCACATCAGTTGGCAGGCCACCGTCACGTTCCGCATTCTGTAGTTCGCCAACCATAGTAGAAAAAGGGAATAACTCTGACTCAGAAGAAACTCCCTCCTCCACTACATCGACAACCTTCTCAAATGGATCGGGGTTGTTCACCTCTGGAACAAAACGGCTTTCCCACAACTTCCAGAAGTGTGCAAAGTCTCTCCCCAATATTGCATCGTACACCAGACCATGCACCAAACCCACAGAAACTATAGCAGAGCCACATGGTGTCTCGATGTTCACCTCGGCCGTAACATAATATCGAGTATCCCCATGTATGCAGGTCACACCAACAGTTTTCCCTGTATGCCTCAAGGGGTTCACCAGCTCAGCTTTTATAAGTGTCACCAAGCTACCAGAGTCTCTACTCGGTTGCCATCTACAGTGAGTACACACATGTGCTTATCAGTCTCAGCCTGCCGGTCAGCCGTACAGGCTATCTGTGCAAAGAAAGACCCCTTGCGGTAGACATGAGCAGTATCACATTGCATAGGTTCAGTTGTAAGTGCACAATTAGCGGCAATATGGCCGAAGCCACCACATCGGAAACACTGAGTCATATTAATGTCTAGTCGTTTACGGGGCAAGAACCTTCCCGGCCTGGCAGGCCTGTCTCCAGGTTCTACACCCTCAGTCTTAGGTACATTCCACCGCCCAGCACCATTCTCCCCTGGAACAGTCTTACCAGTGTCTCTGGGAGTTCGCCGGTGCGCCATCGGGGCTCGGTGGGGCATACTCATCAGCTCCTCAGCCGCCACGTACCTCTCCACTAGCTCGACCAACTGGTCCGCGGTCTTAGGGTCTGCATGGCTCACCCACTTGCGCAGAGTCGCGGGTAATGATCACAGGTACCGGTCCATCACGACCCTTTCCACGATCTGTGGTCCCGTCAGCGTCTCGGGCTGTAGCCATTTTGAGGACAGATGGACGAAGTCATGCATCTGTGAACGTAGAGGCTTGTCCATATGGAACTCCCAGCGGTGGACCCGTTGGGCACGAACAAAGGTGGTGACTCCCAAGCGAGTTAGGATCTCCTGTTTTAGTTTTTTATAGTCCTTGGCATCAGCCAGGCATAAGACGAAATATGCTTTTTGTGGCTCCCCAGACAAAAAAGGTGCCACCAGACTTGCCCACTGCTCCTGGGGCCAACTCTCCCTTTCGGCCGTTCTTTCAAATGCGGCGAGATAGGCCTCCACATCATCGCCCGAAGTCATCTTTTGGAGGAAGTGACTGGCTCGTACGGAGTGAGTGATGGTGGAAGGACCAGTATTAACATCTCTGGGGCGGGCGACCAGGTGCTGTACCACCTCTTTTATGGCCTGGCTGTTTTCCGCTAAGGCCTGGCGGTTTTCCGCTAAGGCCTGGCGGGTTTCCTCGATGGCGACCTGTTGTTGCCTGGCGGATTCCTGCTGAAGTTTGTTAGTCTCCTGCTGAGCCCTGGTAGCTTCCTGCTGAGCTGCTGTAGCTTGGAGCAAGGCCTTAATAATGTCCTCCATTTTGTCCTGGGATGTAGGTTGGAAGCTGAACCTTGCCTCTCTGAGCATTGGCTGACGCCTCCTCTATGGGACTCCAAGGACACAGTGTTATTTCCACACTCACAAATTGGGTATCTGTCCCTTTAATTTTTAAACGGAAAGTTTTCCTCTCGCTGCAACTTCAGTGTGTGTGGTTGCCCGCATTCTCCACCATATTGTGACACAGTTAGGTTAGGGGTCCCTCTCCTGGGTAGAGGACTCCTTCCTTACACACACACACAGCAGCAGGGAAGCAGCACACCAGTCTGGATGCAAGTACAAGCTGGTCGGTGCCAGTCTTTATTGTACAATGACAGAAATAGAAAGAAAACATAAATATAAATCCTAGCCCTGTCGGGGCACTAACTTCACAGGTAGTTCCCTCACTACCAGAACCTGGCAGGGCCTAATGCCCTCGCCAGCAACAAAGCACAGCACAGTACTCACAAATAGGTTTTTCAAGTGTCTCTGAGCAAACTCCCTGCCTGCTCTCCCAGGTGAGACAATCAGCTCTCAACACACTAGGCTTATATTGGCCACTCTCAGGTGGAAAACTAACAAGCCTGTTACCAGGCTGCGAGAACCAAAACCTGGAGTGGCCGTGGGTGGAGCTCTCCCTCTCCTCTCACCCACAACCCCCCGGTCCCAAACCGGCTTTTCAAAAAGCCGAAACTCAAGCCTGCTACACTGCAGACTTTCTCCTGGGGGTTTAAAACACAAAAGACAGGAATCTGGGACAAATGTACCTGCCACAGACCACTTTACCAGTGATCCTATCACATATCCCCCCCTTTGTTTCGACCTGTGGGGCGGAACAACTGAAGCCCCCAAACAATGAATGCGTGACAACGCGTCAGCATTGGCCAGCTGGATTCCTGGCCTGTGTTCCACTGAAAATTTAAAAGTTTGTAACGCCAAGAACCATCTTGTAATTCTCGCATTACTGTCCTTATTTTCAGACATCCACTTCAGAGGAGCATGGTCAGTGATCAATTTGAACTTTCTTCCGACCAAGTAGTACCTGAGAGCCTCTAACGCCCACTTTATGGCCAATGCCTCCTTCTCCACTGTGGCATAGTTTCTCTCATGTACATTCAACTTTCTGCTAAGATAGAAAATAGGGTGTTCCTCACCCTCCTTGTTCTGGGACAGGACCGCTCCTATACCTACTTCTGATGCATCGGTTTGTACTATGAATTCCCTTTCAAAATTAGGAGTCATCAGGACTGGTTGGGAACACAACGCTACTTTCAACTCCTGAAAAGCTTTCTCTGCCTCAGGACTCCATTCTACCATGACTTTTTGTTTGCCTTTGGTCAGGTCAGTCAGTGGGACTGCCATGGTGGCAAAGTTGGGTATAAACCTCCTGTAGTACCCCGTAATTCCCAAGAAGGCTCTCACCTGCTTCTTATTCAGAGGCCGTGGCAAGTTTTGTATGGCATCAACTTTATTGAGCTGAGGCTTTATCAGGCCACTGCCAATGATGTATCCCCGATATTTTACTACCTCCATGCCTAGACAACACTTTTTTGGGTTGGCTGTCAAACCTGCCTTATAGATGGAGTCCAACACTGCTTGTACCCTGGGTAAGTGAGACTGCCAATCAGGACTATGAATGACCACGTCATCCAGATAAGCAGCTGCATACCATCTATGGGGCCTTAGAATCCTGTCCATCATTCTTTGGAAGGTAGCAGGTGCCCCATGTAGCCCGAAGGGCAACATCTTGTACTGAAACAAGCCCTCTGGCGCTGAAAAAGCTGTCTTTTGTTTGGCGCTCTCGGTTAACGGTACTTGCCAATACCCTTTGGTTAGATCAAGAGTGGTTAAATACCTTGCCGTCCCTAGTCTCTCAATCAGTTCATCCACTCTTGGCATCGGGTAGGCATCGAATTTTGAAACACTGGTCAACTTTCGGAAGTCATTGCAGAAACGCACACTCCCGTTGGGCTTTGGAATCAACACAATGGGACTTGACCATACACTATGTGATTCTTCAATAACCCCTAACTCTAGCATATTTTTAATTTCTTTCAACACCGATTCTCTTTGTGCTTCTGGTAACCTATAGGGCTTTAGATTAACGACCGAGGTTTTCCCAGGTACGTCAGAGAACAGCACCCTATTTCTAATCAGAAACTCCTTGACCTCTTGTTGTTGAATTGCCGACAGGGTTTTTGCCACTGTCACTTCGGGAACTAAGGGCCCTGGACTTACTGGAGGGTCTCGGACGGCCGACAGTACCGTTCTATCTTTCCAGGGCTTTAACAGATTTATATGGTATATCTGTTCCGGCTTTCTTTTCCCCGGCTGGTAAACTTTGTAATTGACCTGCCCCACTCTTTCTAAGATTTCAAAGGGCCCTTGCCATTTAGCCAAAAGTTTATTTTCCACAGTGGGAACCAATACTAACACTCTGTCCCCAGGAGCAAAGCTGCGTAACCGAGCATTGCGGTTGTATACCCTCTGCTGTGCCTGTTGAGCCTGTTCCAGGTGCTCTCTCACTATCGGCACTACTGCAGCAATTCTCTCCTGCATTTTAGAAACATACTCAATCACCGTTTTGTAAGGACTAGACTGCCCCTCCCATGTCTCTTTGGCAATGTCTAATAACCCCCTTGGGTGTCTCCCATACAACAAGTCGAAGGGTGAAAACCCGGTGGAGGACTGGGGAACTTCTCTTATGGCCAACAATAAATACGGCAATAAGTAGTCCCAATCCCTACCATCCTTGTCGACCACTTTCCTAAGCATGTGTTTTAACGTCTTGTTAAACCTCTCGACCAGCCCATCGGTTTGGGGGTGATAAACCGAAGTTCTTAACTGTTCGATTTTGAACAGGCGGCATAACTCTTTCATGACTTTGGACATAAACGGTGTACCCTGGTCAGTTAGTATCTCCTTAGGTATACCCAGCCTGCTAAAGACATTAACTAGCTCTCTGGCAATGGTCTTGGTTGACGCATTGCACAATGGGATCGCTTCCGGGTACCTGGTAGCGTAATCCATTATGACCAGAATATACTGGTGTCCCCTGGCAGACTTCACTAAGGGTCCAACCAAATGCATCGCTATTCTTTCAAACGGCACCTCTATGATAGGCAATGGAACTAGTGGACCCTTAAAATGTGGCCTGGGAGCATGATACTGACACTCAGGGCAGGATGTGCAAAAGTCAGATACCTCTTTATGAAGCCCGGGCCAGAAAAACCTCTGCATTATTCGCTCAGTGGTTTTCTCTACCCCTAGATGGCCTGCCGTTATATGACCATGGGCCAGATCCAACACTGTTCTTCTGTAGGCTTTGGGAACTATTAGTTGTTCCACAACATCTTCCCCCTTCTTAGTCACCTGATATAACAAATCCTGACACATTGCCATGTGGGGATAGGACAAAGGACTATCAGGGTCTACGGGTTTACCATCAACTACTTTTACATTCTCCCTGGCTTTTACCAAAGTAGGGTCATTCAACTGCTCCACGGCAAAGACCTCTCTTCTGACCTCTAAATCAGGCAGATGATCACCTGGCCCAACAACACTTCCCACCTCAATGGGAGGCACATCAGTTGGCAGGCCACCGTCACGTTCCGCATTCTGTAGTTCGCCAACCATAGTAGAAAAAGGGAATAACTCTGACTCAGAAGAAACTCCCTCCTCCACTACATCGACAACCTTCTCAAATGGATCGGGGTTGTTCACCTCTGGAACAAAACGGCTTTCCCACAACTTCCAGAAGTGTGCAAAGTCTCTCCCCAATATTGCATCGTACACCAGACCATGCACCAAACCCACAGAAACTATAGCAGAGCCACATGGTGTCTCGATGTTCACCTCGGCCGTAACATAATATCGAGTATCCCCATGTATGCAGGTCACACCAACAGTTTTCCCTGTATGCCTCAAGGGGTTCACCAGCTCAGCTTTTATAAGTGTCACCAAGCTACCAGAGTCTCTACTCGGTTGCCATCTACAGTGAGTACACACATGTGCTTATCAGTCTCAGCCTGCCGATCAGCCGTACAGGCTATCTGTGCAAAGAAAGACCCCTTGCGGTAGACATGAGCAGTATCACATTGCATAGGTTCAGTTGTAAGTGCACAATTAGCGGCAATATGGCCGAAGCCACCACATCGGAAACACTGAGTCATATTAATGTCTAGTCGTTTACGGGGCAAGAACCTTCCCGGCCTGGCAGGCCTGTCTCCAGGTTCTACACCCTCAGTCTTAGGTACATTCCACCGCCCAGCACCATTCTCCCCTGGAACAGTCTTACCAGTGTCTCTGGGAGTTCGCCGGTGCGCCATCGGGGCTCGGTGGGGCATACTCATCAGCTCCTCAGCCGCCACGTACCTCTCCACTAGCTCGACCAACTGGTCCGCGGTCTTAGGGTCTGCATGGCTCACCCACTTGCGCAGAGTCGCGGGTAATGATCACAGGTACCGGTCCATCACGACCCTTTCCACGATCTGTGGTCCCGTCAGCGTCTCGGGCTGTAGCCATTTTGAGGACAGATGGACGAAGTCATGCATCTGTGAACGTAGAGGCTTGTCCATATGGAACTCCCAGCGGTGGACCCGTTGGGCACGAACAAAGGTGGTGACTCCCAAGCGAGTTAGGATCTCCTGTTTTAGTTTTTTATAGTCCTTGGCATCAGCCAGGCATAAGACGAAATATGCTTTTTGTGGCTCCCCAGACAAAAAAGGTGCCACCAGACTTGCCCACTGCTCCTGGGGCCAACTCTCCCTTTCGGCCGTTCTTTCAAATGCGGCGAGATAGGCCTCCACATCATCGCCCGAAGTCATCTTTTGGAGGAAGTGACTGGCTCGTACGGAGTGAGTGATGGTGGAAGGACCAGTATTAACATCTCTGGGCCGGGCGACCAGGTGCTGTACCACCTCTTTTATGGCCTGGCTGTTTTCCGCTAAGGCCTGGCGGTTTTCCGCTAAGGCCTGGCGGGTTTCCTCGATGGCGACCTGTTGTTGCCTGGCGGATTCCTGCTGAAGTTTGTTAGTCTCCTGCTGAGCCCTGGTAGCTTCCTGCTGAGCTGCTGTAGCTTGGAGCAAGGCCTTAATAATGTCCTCCATTTTGTCCTGGGATGTAGGTTGGAAGCTGAACCTTGCCTCTCTGAGCATTGGCTGACGCCTCCTCTATGGGACTCCAAGGACACAGTGTTATTTCCACACTCACAAATTGGGTATCTGTCCCTTTAATTTTTAAACGGAAAGTTTTCCTCTCGCTGCAACTTCAGTGTGTGTGGTTGCCCGCATTCTCCACCATATTGTGACACAGTTAGGTTAGGGGTCCCTCTCCTGGGTAGAGGACTCCTTCCTTACACACACACACAGCAGCAGGGAAGCAGCACACCAGTCTGGATGCAAGTACAAGCTGGTCGGTGCCAGTCTTTATTGTACAATGACAGAAATAGAAAGAAAACATAAATATAAATCCTAGCCCTGTCGGGGCACTAACTTCACAGGTAGTTCCCTCACTACCAGAACCTGGCAGGGCCTAATGCCCTCGCCAGCAACAAAGCACAGCACAGTACTCACAAATAGGTTTTTCAAGTGTCTCTGAGCAAACTCCCTGCCTGCTCTCCCAGGTGAGACAATCAGCTCTCAACACACTAGGCTTATATTGGCCACTCTCAGGTGGAAAACTAACAAGCCTGTTACCAGGCTGCGAGAACCAAAACCTGGAGTGGCCGTGGGTGGAGCTCTCCCTCTCCTCTCACCCACAACCCCCCGGTCCCAAACCGGCTTTTCAAAAAGCCGAAACTCAAGCCTGCTACACTGCAGACTTTCTCCTGGGGGTTTAAAACACAAAAGACAGGAATCTGGGACAAATGTACCTGCCACAGACCACTTTACCAGTGATCCTATCACATATCCCCCCCTTTGTTTCGACCTGTGGGGCGGAACAACTGAAGCCCCCAAACAATGAATGCGTGACAACGCGTCAGCATTGGCCAGCTGGATTCCTGGCCTGTGTTCCACTGAAAATTTAAAAGTTTGTAACGCCAAGAACCATCTTGTAATTCTCGCATTACTGTCCTTATTTTCAGACATCCACTTCAGAGGAGCATGGTCAGTGATCAATTTGAACTTTCTTCCGACCAAGTAGTACCTGAGAGCCTCTAACGCCCACTTTATGGCCAATGCCTCCTTCTCCACTGTGGCATAGTTTCTCTCATGTACATTCAACTTTCTGCTAAGATAGAAAATAGGGTGTTCCTCACCCTCCTTGTTCTGGGACAGGACCGCTCCTATACCTACTTCTGATGCATCGGTTTGTACTATGAATTCCCTTTCAAAATTAGGAGTCATCAGGACTGGTTGGGAACACAACGCTACTTTCAACTCCTGAAAAGCTTTCTCTGCCTCAGGACTCCATTCTACCATGACTTTTTGTTTGCCTTTGGTCAGGTCAGTCAGTGGGACTGCCATGGTGGCAAAGTTGGGTATAAACCTCCTGTAGTACCCCGTAATTCCCAAGAAGGCTCTCACCTGCTTCTTATTCAGAGGCCGTGGCAAGTTTTGTATGGCATCAACTTTATTGAGCTGAGGCTTTATCAGGCCACTGCCAATGATGTATCCCCGATATTTTACTACCTCCATGCCTAGACAACACTTTTTTGGGTTGGCTGTCAAACCTGCCTTATAGATGGAGTCCAACACTGCTTGTACCCTGGGTAAGTGAGACTGCCAATCAGGACTATGAATGACCACGTCATCCAGATAAGCAGCTGCATACCATCTATGGGGCCTTAGAATCCTGTCCATCATTCTTTGGAAGGTAGCAGGTGCCCCATGTAGCCCGAAGGGCAACATCTTGTACTGAAACAAGCCCTCTGGCGCTGAAAAAGCTGTCTTTTGTTTGGCGCTCTCGGTTAACGGTACTTGCCAATACCCTTTGGTTAGATCAAGAGTGGTTAAATACCTTGCCGTCCCTAGTCTCTCAATCAGTTCATCCACTCTTGGCATCGGGTAGGCATCGAATTTTGAAACACTGGTCAACTTTCGGAAGTCATTGCAGAAACGCACACTCCCGTTGGGCTTTGGAATCAACACAATGGGACTTGACCATACACTATGTGATTCTTCAATAACCCCTAACTCTAGCATATTTTTAATTTCTTTCAACACCGATTCTCTTTGTGCTTCTGGTAACCTATAGGGCTTTAGATTAACGACCGAGGTTTTCCCAGGTACGTCAGAGAACAGCACCCTATTTCTAATCAGAAACTCCTTGACCTCTTGTTGTTGAATTGCCGACAGGGTTTTTGCCACTGTCACTTCGGGAACTAAGGGCCCTGGACTTACTGGAGGGTCTCGGACGGCCGACAGTACCGTTCTATCTTTCCAGGGCTTTAACAGATTTATATGGTATATCTGTTCCGGCTTTCTTTTCCCCGGCTGGTAAACTTTGTAATTGACCTGCCCCACTCTTTCTAAGATTTCAAAGGGCCCTTGCCATTTAGCCAAAAGTTTATTTTCCACAGTGGGAACCAATACTAACACTCTGTCCCCAGGAGCAAAGCTGCGTAACCGAGCATTGCGGTTGTATACCCTCTGCTGTGCCTGTTGAGCCTGTTCCAGGTGCTCTCTCACTATCGGCACTACTGCAGCAATTCTCTCCTGCATTTTAGAAACATACTCAATCACCGTTTTGTAAGGACTAGACTGCCCCTCCCATGTCTCTTTGGCAATGTCTAATAACCCCCTTGGGTGTCTCCCATACAACAAGTCGAAGGGTGAAAACCCGGTGGAGGACTGGGGAACTTCTCTTATGGCCAACAATAAATACGGCAATAAGTAGTCCCAATCCCTACCATCCTTGTCGACCACTTTCCTAAGCATGTGTTTTAACGTCTTGTTAAACCTCTCGACCAGCCCATCGGTTTGGGGGTGATAAACCGAAGTTCTTAACTGTTCGATTTTGAACAGGCGGCATAACTCTTTCATGACTTTGGACATAAACGGTGTACCCTGGTCAGTTAGTATCTCCTTAGGTATACCCAGCCTGCTAAAGACATTAACTAGCTCTCTGGCAATGGTCTTGGTTGACGCATTGCACAATGGGATCGCTTCCGGGTACCTGGTAGCGTAATCCATTATGACCAGAATATACTGGTGTCCCCTGGCAGACTTCACTAAGGGTCCAACCAAATGCATCGCTATTCTTTCAAACGGCACCTCTATGATAGGCAATGGAACTAGTGGACCCTTAAAATGTGGCCTGGGAGCATGATACTGACACTCAGGGCAGGATGTGCAAAAGTCAGATACCTCTTTATGAAGCCCGGGCCAGAAAAACCTCTGCATTATTCGCTCAGTGGTTTTCTCTACCCCTAGATGGCCTGCCGTTATATGACCATGGGCCAGATCCAACACTGTTCTTCTGTAGGCTTTGGGAACTATTAGTTGTTCCACAACATCTTCCCCCTTCTTAGTCACCTGATATAACAAATCCTGACACATTGCCATGTGGGGATAGGACAAAGGACTATCAGGGTCTACGGGTTTACCATCAACTACTTTTACATTCTCCCTGGCTTTTACCAAAGTAGGGTCATTCAACTGCTCCACGGCAAAGACCTCTCTTCTGACCTCTAAATCAGGCAGATGATCACCTGGCCCAACAACACTTCCCACCTCAATGGGAGGCACATCAGTTGGCAGGCCACCGTCACGTTCCGCATTCTGTAGTTCGCCAACCATAGTAGAAAAAGGGAATAACTCTGACTCAGAAGAAACTCCCTCCTCCACTACATCGACAACCTTCTCAAATGGATCGGGGTTGTTCACCTCTGGAACAAAACGGCTTTCCCACAACTTCCAGAAGTGTGCAAAGTCTCTCCCCAATATTGCATCGTACACCAGACCATGCACCAAACCCACAGAAACTATAGCAGAGCCACATGGTGTCTCGATGTTCACCTCGGCCGTAACATAATATCGAGTATCCCCATGTATGCAGGTCACACCAACAGTTTTCCCTGTATGCCTCAAGGGGTTCACCAGCTCAGCTTTTATAAGTGTCACCAAGCTACCAGAGTCTCTACTCGGTTGCCATCTACAGTGAGTACACACATGTGCTTATCAGTCTCAGCCTGCCGATCAGCCGTACAGGCTATCTGTGCAAAGAAAGACCCCTTGCGGTAGACATGAGCAGTATCACATTGCATAGGTTCAGTTGTAAGTGCACAATTAGCGGCAATATGGCCGAAGCCACCACATCGGAAACACTGAGTCATATTAATGTCTAGTCGTTTACGGGGCAAGAACCTTCCCGGCCTGGCAGGCCTGTCTCCAGGTTCTACACCCTCAGTCTTAGGTACATTCCACCGCCCAGCACCATTCTCCCCTGGAACAGTCTTACCAGTGTCTCTGGGAGTTCGCCGGTGCGCCATCGGGGCTCGGTGGGGCATACTCATCAGCTCCTCAGCCGCCACGTACCTCTCCACTAGCTCGACCAACTGGTCCGCGGTCTTAGGGTCTGCATGGCTCACCCACTTGCGCAGAGTCGCGGGTAATGATCACAGGTACCGGTCCATCACGACCCTTTCCACGATCTGTGGTCCCGTCAGCGTCTCGGGCTGTAGCCATTTTGAGGACAGATGGACGAAGTCATGCATCTGTGAACGTAGAGGCTTGTCCATATGGAACTCCCAGCGGTGGACCCGTTGGGCACGAACAAAGGTGGTGACTCCCAAGCGAGTTAGGATCTCCTGTTTTAGTTTTTTATAGTCCTTGGCATCAGCCAGGCATAAGACGAAATATGCTTTTTGTGGCTCCCCAGACAAAAAAGGTGCCACCAGACTTGCCCACTGCTCCTGGGGCCAACTCTCCCTTTCGGCCGTTCTTTCAAATGCGGCGAGATAGGCCTCCACATCATCGCCCGAAGTCATCTTTTGGAGGAAGTGACTGGCTCGTACGGAGTGAGTGATGGTGGAAGGACCAGTATTAACATCTCTGGGCCGGGCGACCAGGTGCTGTACCACCTCTTTTATGGCCTGGCTGTTTTCCGCTAAGGCCTGGCGGTTTTCCGCTAAGGCCTGGCGGGTTTCCTCGATGGCGACCTGTTGTTGCCTGGCGGATTCCTGCTGAAGTTTGTTAGTCTCCTGCTGAGCCCTGGTAGCTTCCTGCTGAGCTGCTGTAGCTTGGAGCAAGGCCTTAATAATGTCCTCCATTTTGTCCTGGGATGTAGGTTGGAAGCTGAACCTTGCCTCTCTGAGCATTGGCTGACGCCTCCTCTATGGGACTCCAAGGACACAGTGTTATTTCCACACTCACAAATTGGGTATCTGTCCCTTTAATTTTTAAACGGAAAGTTTTCCTCTCGCTGCAACTTCAGTGTGTGTGGTTGCCCGCATTCTCCACCATATTGTGACACAGTTAGGTTAGGGGTCCCTCTCCTGGGTAGAGGACTCCTTCCTTACACACACACACAGCAGCAGGGAAGCAGCACACCAGTCTGGATGCAAGTACAAGCTGGTCGGTGCCAGTCTTTATTGTACAATGACAGAAATAGAAAGAAAACATAAATATAAATCCTAGCCCTGTCGGGGCACTAACTTCACAGGTAGTTCCCTCACTACCAGAACCTGGCAGGGCCTAATGCCCTCGCCAGCAACAAAGCACAGCACAGTACTCACAAATAGGTTTTTCAAGTGTCTCTGAGCAAACTCCCTGCCTGCTCTCCCAGGTGAGACAATCAGCTCTCAACACACTAGGCTTATATTGGCCACTCTCAGGTGGAAAACTAACAAGCCTGTTACCAGGCTGCGAGAACCAAAACCTGGAGTGGCCGTGGGTGGAGCTCTCCCTCTCCTCTCACCCACAACCCCCCGGTCCCAAACCGGCTTTTCAAAAAGCCGAAACTCAAGCCTGCTACACTGCAGACTTTCTCCTGGGGGTTTAAAACACAAAAGACAGGAATCTGGGACAAATGTACCTGCCACAGACCACTTTACCAGTGATCCTATCACAATATATATATATATATATATATATATATATATATAAAAACTTGTTACTTGGCACTCCAGAGGATAAATGCAACAAATGTTGGGTGCCTTCTTAGATAGTTGATACACAAATCACAAGAGAAAAGAAATTCCTTAAGTGGGGCACTCACGGATCAGAATTTATTGCATCTGCATAAAGAAAATGTATGACTGACAAGGGAAACCATAGAATGCACAAAATGAAAAATATAAAATTTAACTTTTATTGTGTTATTATAAAATATCGCGAAAATATAAGGAAATAATAATGAAAAATTAAAATAGTGTGACCACTGTTAATTATACGCTAATATCCTTTAATGTATATGCCTCCTTATATAGCATAATAGCTGAAATAAGGTTATTATATTAGGGTGTCTGTATACTGAGGGACAAACACCAACTATTTAAAGTTGTCTAAAAATAATATACCTAACAAGGATATTAAATTCAAAGACAAATAGTCAAACCCTGCCAGTGTGGTACCTATGATTGACAAAACAGGGTAAGTATATCCTACGAGGTCTATTAATACAAAAAATGGATGTCACATATATAATTATGTCCCTGATAGAATGTACATTATCTCCTTATTACTCCATCTCAAGGTCACTACAATATTGTGAAATAAAAATTAAGGAGAACATCAGAGATTGTCATAAGATGTGACAAAGAAATAGTCAAAAGGTGTTTAAAGTGTCACTGTCCAGAAAAGGAGAAATTACTATGTATATGGACAAAATATAGTTTTAAACAGTAGTAAATTTGCCCGTATCTATATGGTAGAGTGCTTGTAATATAATATAGTAAATATATCTGTTCTTTTTAAATCCAAAATATTAGGAATTAGCCTTAATCGGCTGTCCATTTATATGTATCAAATCAATATTGTTACAAAATGTCTCCAGATCTCCTCCAATATGTTAACCCCTGTTATCTTCAGGGTAGGGAGCTGTTTAGAGCGTACAATTAGTAATGCCACTAGATATTTCATATATATATAATATATCCTTTAATCATCAATCCATTAGTTATTATCAGAGCATATATGATGATCTATATCATGGCATCCGTAGTACAAAAAGTCCTAACAGAGATATAGTGTATCCCTAAATCCCCTTATGGATGTTAATCTTGACATAACCGGGGTAAGGAGCTGGCTGAATGAACAGTCCTTAATACCATATGAGGCCCCTTGTATTATAATGCATCCCTGAGTCTCCTAATTCTGGCAGGACACATGCGCCTGCTGGCATGTCCCTAAGTCTAACAGACACCCTCCAATAATGTCAATTATATAGCATGGACAATGGTTTCAACACATATTAATAAAACATGACACACGCTGACAAGTGCCGCGTGTCTCTCCGACGCGCGTTTCGCATATATTGCTTTTTCAGAGGATCAACCCGCCTCCCGGGTTGACAGCTCTCATATAGTATCCAATAACCAATCAGAGCCCTTCTAAGTGTGACAGACAAATCAATGGGCCAATCATTTTACTTCCCTTTGATTGACTGACAAAGGAGCCAATCGGAGCAGCCTGTCAGCGTTCCCATTGGTCCACAATTTTATAGTGGATAAAATCACAACAAAGGACAGAGAAAAGATCTTCTAAGTGAGGATAATTAAAGCATGAAAGATAATGCAAATCTCATATTAAGCATATATCAAAAAAGAAGAAAGGAGGGAGGGACCTATAAAATTAACAGTAAGTGGAACATCTAATGATATGGCTATATATAAGGATATATTAAGCAAAATTCCATAAATAACAGTCTTTATGCCCTAAACGGGCTGCCAGTCAGCAGTCCCCAAGGTCCACAACGTCATGCTAAATAAGTCTTAGTAACAGACAGAAGGATAATAATAAATAAATAATCCCATTATCGAGAGTAATTGATGGGAAAGGGTAATATATATTTAATAAATAAAAATGCTCAAACACCGGGAAGCTTAATAGTACCACTATGTATAATAGATTAAAGCTGTATCATAAATTGATGCAATAGCTCATCCAAAATATCTGTTGATTACTAAGACTTATTTAGCATGATGTTGTGGACCTTGGGGACTGCTGACTGGCAGCCCGTTTAGGGCATAAAGACTGTTATTTGTGGAATTTTGCTTAATATATCCTTATATATAGCCATATCATTAGATGTTCCACTTACTGTTAATTTTATAGGTCCCTCCCTCCTTTCTTCTTTTTTGATATATGCTTAATATGAGATTTGCATTATCTTTCATGCTTTAATTATCCTCACTTAGAAGATCTTTTCTCTGTCCTTTGTTGTGATTTTATCCACTATAAAATTGTGGACCAATGGGAACGCTGACAGGCTGCTCCGATTGGCTCCTTTGTCAGTCAATCAAAGGGAAGTAAAATGATTGGCCCATTGATTTGTCTGTCACACTTAGAAGGGCTCTGATTGGTTATTGGATACTATATGAGAGCTGTCAACCCGGGAGGCGGGTTGATACTCTGAAAAAGCAATATATGCGAAACGCGCGTCGGAGAGACACGCGGCACTTGTTGTCAGCGTGTGTCATGTTTTATTAATGTGTGTTGAAACCATTGTCCATGCTATATAATTGACATTATTGGAGGGAGTCTGTTAGACTTAGGGACATGCCAGCAGGCACATGTGTCCTGCCAGAATTAGGAGACTCAGGGATACATTATAATACAAGGGGCCTCATATGGTATTAAGGACTGTTCATTCAGCCAGCTCCTTACCCCGGTTATGTCAAGATTAACATCCATAAGGGGATTTAGGGATACACTATATCTCTGTTAGGACTTTTTGTACTACGGATGCCATGATATATATCATCATATATGCTCTGATAATAACTAATGGATTGATGATTAAAGGATATATTATATTTATATGAAATATCTAGTGGCATTACTAATTGTACGCTCTAAACAGCTCCCTACCCTAAAGATAACAGGGGTTAACATATTGGAGGAGATCTGGAGACATTTTGTAACAATATTGATTTGATACATATAAATGGACAGCCGATTAAGGCTAATTCCTAATATTTTGGATTTAAAAAGAACTGATATATTTACTATATTATATTACAAGCACTCTACCATATAGATACGGGCAAATTTACTACTGTTTAAAACTATATTTTGTCCATATACATAGTAATTTCTCCTTTTCTGGACAGTGACACTTTAAATACCTTTTGACTATTTCTTTGTCACAGCTTATGACAATCTCTGATGTTCTCCTTAATTTTTATTTCACAATATTGTAGTGACCTTGAGATGGAGTAATAAGGAGATAATGTACATTCTATCAGGGACATAATTATATATGTGACATCCATTTTTTGTATTAATAGACCTCGTAGGATATACTTACCCTGTTTTGTCAATCATAGGTACCACACTGGCAGGGTTTGACTATTTGTCTTTGAATTTAATATCCTTGTTAGGTATATTATTTTTAGACAACTTTAAATAGTTGGTGTTTGTCCCTCAGTATACAGACACCCTAATATAATAACCTCATTTCAGCTATTATGCTATATAAGGAGGAATATACATTAAAGGATATTAGCGTATAATTAACAGTGGTCACACTATTTTAATTTTTCATTATTATTTCCTTATATTTTCGCGATATTTTATAATAACACAATAAAAGTTACATTTTATATTTTTCATTTTGTGCATTCTATGGTTTCCCTTGTCAGTCATACATTTTCTTTATGCAGATGCAATAAATTCTGATCCGTGAGTGCCCCACTTAAGGAATTTCTTTTCTCTTGTGATTTGTGTCTATTAGACTTATTCCAGGGTGCACCTCCCTTGAGTGATTTAAATATTATAGGAAATTGGGAAGGATTGGGAAGAATATATAATCTCATGTCCGATATCTCTGTGCTGGTTACTTTTGCTCCTTTATAGTTGATACACAACAAATATCTCCTTAAGAGCTATATGCAGCCCCACAGAAGAAAGAAGAAGCGTCACTCCATGGGTGGTGAAGAAAAAAACTTGTATTAAAGTGACAACATGTACACAACTGTGTCGACGTTTCAAGGTCACTCAGGACTTGTGCATGACGAAAAGGTCCTGAGTGACCTTGAAACGTCGACACAGTTGTGTACATATTGTCACTTTAATACAAGTTTTTTTTCTTCACCACCCATGGAGTGACGCTTCTTCTTTCTACTGTGGGGCTGCATATAGCTCTTAAGGAGATATTTGTTGTGTGTATATATATATATATATACACACACATATAGGTAGTAGTAAGGTGCGGCACTCGGTGCAATAACAGGCATAGACAAACGGATATGATCGACGTTTCAGTGTTAGTAACACTATAATCAGAATGCTGACGATAGTGTTGCTAACACTTATGCGTTGTTGATCATATCCGTTTGTCTGTTCCTGTAATTGCGCCGAGTGCCGCACCTTACACCGGCCAAGTCTACATTGAGATTTGAAGTGCCGGACCTTGAACATACACACATACATAC